>VZTL01055747.1:84980-138657 GCA_013400535.1 Scopus umbretta | reverse complement strand
CGCCCATGGCTGCCCCATCCTCGCTTTCCCCCCCAAAATCCCCCCTGTTGATCCCAGAAGGCAAGGGAGGGTTAATGGGGAAGGTGGGTGCCCTGTGGCTGTTTATTCCTTGTCTAGACTGGGAATAGCTCCCTGATCCAGGGATAAACAGGAGCGGAGCATCGGGACAGGTAATTCATGGTTGAAGCCGTGGACGTGCCCCGCTGCAGGGTTAGCGCCGCCGGGGTTCAGCGAGGAGCCGGGGTGCACGTCCTCTCCCTTCTCCCTGCCCCAAACATCCCCTTCTCCCTGCCCCAAACATCCCCTTCTCCCTGCCCCAAAGCAAAGCCGAAGCTGGAATGTCATGGTGGAGTGGAGGATCAACAGCCTTCAGCACGGGAATTTCAGCCGGACGCCTGTTGTAGGGCCAAAGCTGAGTTACCAATGAATATTTATTTGGGGAGGGGGAAGCAGATGTATATACATATACATTCAGTCACGTACGTTTCCTCCCAGAAAAAGGCCCCGTGAACGTATAGTACATGAGAAGGTCTCCAGATTATTATTATTTAAAAGCTGGGGTTGGGCCCCGAAGGGCTCGCTGTAGACGGCAAGTGGCGACGGGTCCTCGCTGGCCTCAGATGCAACGAGCTGAGAAGATGGGGACACGGTGGCAGCCGTGTGACAACGTCCCTTCGGACACCTGAAGAACATCGGACTCCCATCTCTTCTCTCCCCCAGCGCACGGGGCCAGCGTCCAAACCTCAAACCGGCTTCCGAGATCCCCTAAAACCATGCCAGGATATTCAAGGCCAAATTTTTGGCCCCGGTCCTTCTTCCTTGGCCTCAAACCTCAGCGAGAGGCTGGGGAGTGGTTTTGTGACGTCCGGAGGCCCCGGGCGACATCCCCCGGCCCGGGGAGATGCCAGAAGGAGGTGGGGAAGCGGTGCCGTACTTGGTGATTGTATTAGCAAGGAGAAAACATGCACGGTAGTGATTTAGTGTTCCCATCTCGCCACCTCCGTGCCCCTACCCTGTTCTAAAATGAACAAGTCCTCGGTCCCGCTCCCTGCCGCGACGGGGAGATGCTCATCCCCAGCCCACCTCGCTCCCACCCTCTCCCTCGCTACAAGCGGGATATTACTCTGTGAACGGCAAATTATTTTGCCCCGTGGCAGCTGGACGAGGAGGAGGGCGCAGGCTCGGCTGTACAAGGAAAGCAGCCGAGCTCGGCCTCGCCTCCAGCGTGGTGAAGCGTCCGGTTGCTCCCCGCAACACGCTGGATGTCGCCGACTCGGTGGAGAGCGTGGTGGGGCTGGGGTGCGGTGTCCACGCCTGCAGGCACGTTCCTGGTGGGGACCGAGCGACGGCAGGAGGGTTTGGGGTGCCAGCTGGCTGCGAGGCAGCCGGACACAGGCCCTGCTCTCCAAAAATGGGCCCCCGTTGGCCGTCCTTCCCCCCCGGCCAGGGTTAACACCAGGGGTCCCGCTCCGCTCGCCCGCGGCAGAGGCTATCGCTGCGCTGCCAGGCGCTGTCGATGAGGCTCTGAGCGTCTTCGCATTTCTTCTTGACGGCGGTGTCCAGAATGGCCTTGTGCAGGAGGTCGACCTGAAACACAGGCATGGGGCAGTCAGGAGGGGAACGAACAACAGCCGCTTCTCCCCTTGTTGCAAAACCACCTCAAAAACAGACGGGAAAAGTCGCCTGTCATAAATATGGGTGATGGAGGGGGACAGGGTTGACCCAGGTTCCTCCCCACTCCCCTTGCCAGCCCTGGATGCTCCTGGCCCGCCTTGCAAGGGGACTCAAGCTCCGAATCCCACATCCCACAGTTATATGAACAAGGAGGAGCTCCGTGGCTCTCCTGCCTTTCGTGGGAAAGCTGGGTTCACCCTGCAAGGGAAAAATTGACCCACTCCTTCCTTGGAGGGCGCTGGCCCCGTTCGCCCTCCCTCGCCGGAGGAAGGGTGTGACGCAGCCTTGCCCGCTCACCTGGTAGATGTTCCTCCATGCGGTGTTCAGCGCCGAGAGGAACCTCCCCAGTTCTGTAGTGCAACTAAAATAGAGGACCCAGGGGGGCAGGAACTGCTTGCGGTCCTGAGCAAACTCCTAAACATCAAGAGAGAGGCCGGGCGTTACCACCACGGTCCTTGCCCAGCCCTGGGCCGTCCGACCCCGAAGCACCGTGCTCACCAAGATACAGTACTCCTTGCCAGTCTCTGTGGAGATGGCGGTGATGTCCATCAGCTCCACGGTGCCCAGCGAGCGGAAGAAGCTTGTCTGGCAGTCCTCGTGGCAGGTGAAAGCCTTCTCGTCCGTCAGCACGAGGCAGCAGGGGACGCAAGGCGTAGGGGCAACACCCTGGGGGATCACCTGCACGGGGTGGGGACAGGGGGGGGTTAAAATGTGGCACGACGGAGCCCTATCTCCATGGGGTGCCCCATGGGGAAACCCTCCTGGCTCGGGAGAAAACTGCCTGCTCCATCCCTGCCAGACATCCCCGCTCCCATCGGCAGCTCCGTGCCGGCCGGGCTGTGCCCCAAAGGGGCTCTGGGCGAAGCAGGAGGTCGATGCACCTGCGTTTGGGGGGGCCTGTCCCCAGCTCACCCCTTTGGAGACAGCCTGGCAGAAGTACTGCATCCAGTCTGCCATGTCTTCCTCGTTCTCGGCACTCAGCTCCAGGGAGGGCCGATCCGTCAGGATCACCTGGAAGGAGTGGGGCCGGTCGGTGGTGTTGGAGCGTCGGCATCCCCCACACTGCTCGCCGCTGGGAGAGAGGGGGGAGGATGGAGATCAGCAGGACCGACCGGCCAGCACTAGCCTGAAAACAGCCTCCATCTGCCCTCCCTGCGCTGCACGTCACCCCTTTCCCCCACAAACACTCGTTTCCCATCTGTGACATCCCCTGTGGTTGCTCCAAGGATCCCCTCCATCTCTACACATCATGGTAGAGCTGGAGTTGAGCACGGTAGGTTTGTGGAGGTCGCCCAGCGTGGGTCTTGGAGGGGTACGTCAGCCCTTCAGAGGCCAATTCCCCATCAAAGGGTGGGCTTGGCATGCAAAAACCAGGAGAAAATGAGCTCATTTCCAGCTACAGGCACCAGAGCCAAAGCAAATGGGCATCTGTACTCAGCCAGGAGCAAGCCAAGTCCTGTGACATGGACTAGATCATGATTTGCCCTGAAACACCTCCCTGAACATCCCAAGGAGCTCCTGATCCCCAGATCCCCGTCAAATCCGGGTGCTGCTTACCCCATGTTGATGGAGAGCAGAGGGGTGACGTCTGTGCGGTCCGGGTACTGGTACAAGATCCCGTTGCTGCCATTTGGGAAGATGAGAGAGGTGGTAACTGGAGCCAGCTTAGCTCCGACAACTGCACAAACACCCTCTGCCTTGGGTCCCACAGCCACTCCTGCCCGGCCCTCCACCCACAAAGTCCCGTGGGGTTGCGTTCCTGCTGCTGGGCAGCCACAACTGGCGGCTTTAGCCTCCCAGCTGCCCAGATGGATCATCTCCATCTCCCAAGCAGCTCCTGGGCAGCAAACTGGTCCCAGCGCCTTCTCTGATGAGCCCTGGCTGACCCCAGTCCCGACCCACAGCCCCAGCGCCCACCTGAGCACCACGAAGCAGGTCTTCCACTGCTCCTTGCCCAGGTAGGAGGTCCCCGCCTTGTAGTGCAAGATGCCGTCCTTGGTGACTGCGTTTTCGGCGGCGGTGTAGCTGTTGTTGGCAGGTCCCATCGCCTCGTCCATGGGGTCTTCCCAGTGAACGAGGCCGTAGAAACGTACCACCACATCACAGGCCTGCGAGAGTCGGGCGGAGAAGTCAACAGGAGGGAGTCTCCCAGAGCTTCCGCAACATGTAGTGATGGCCACCGTATCCAAACTCACCTCGCACTTGGACTCCTGGGCCACAAACTTTGCGAGTGCCAGTTTCTCCATGGTGGCATCTGTGAGGATACTGGGGTATGGGGGCTCCCGGCACCCTTTGATCATGGCTGACTTCAAGGAGACCAGGAAGAACCTGAGAGGGAGACAGAGATCTCTGATGAGGCCAGGGCAAACAGCCCCTCATCTCCCTCACACGCTCTCATGCCGAAGGGGCTTCCCTTCAACGTGGGCCTCTGGCCTTCCAGACCAAAGGCAAAGGCGATGGGGGTTGCAAAGTCTGAGCTCCAGGAAGGAGACGGGTGAGACTGGAAGATAGACACCCATCCTCACACAGATCCCGGAATGACTCATCCAGGCCCTAAAGAGGTCACCTCCCTGAGCTGACAACATGCAGAGAGACCTGGGGACGTGCCTTGAAACTCAAGACCTCATCCCGACTCCTCCCAAGCGACGCAAAGGACACGCCGTCTTGCATTGCCCGGTGCCTGCAGGGTTTAGCCAGTGGCATCAAACCAAACCCCAAACCCCCTCTGGTCGCAGGACTTTGTCGTGAAGGGCTGTCACTGGCGTCTCTTGCATTCCCCAGGTCACCGGGATTCCAAGGTGACGGGCAGAGGTCCCGCACCCCGGCAGGAAAGCGCCATGGTTCACCGCCTGGTCCCTGCTTACTCGGTGAGAGCCACGTCTGCGGTGTCGAGCAGGAACTGCTTCCTCCGATTGGTGCACACCAGAGTCACCGTCTGCTGATCCAGTCCAACCTGTGCCACACATGACCAGTTAGCGAAGGCAGGCGGGGGACAAGGGGCGGCGAAGCAGGGCTGAACCTGGCTTCTGGTGCCAGGGGAGAAGGTCAGTGGTCGCTCTGCTGCCCATGCAAAGGTACGAGCAGGCTGGGCCCCTGCAGCGGTGGCATTTGAGGGGGGATCACTTCTAATTCTCCCAGCCTCAAAGATTCACTAGCCAAAATGCTCCCTGGGGACAGAGCGCCCTGCAGAAACACCCTACCTGGGTGGGTACCTGACACCCCTGCAGCTGGAGAGGTGAGGACCCATCCCCCCACTCGCCTCCCGCTCCCCCCAAGAGGCCTGACCCGACCCAGGCCGCACTCACCGAAACGTAGTCCAGCTCATTATAGGAAACGGCTTCCTCCACCATGTACGGCTTCTCCGCTGCCCCTGGCACAGACAAAGAGCCACGTGAAGGGGAGCAAAGGACCCCAGTGCTGCCTGGATCCAGGCCGCTGCACAGCAGCGGTGACAGACCTGCAAACCAAGCCACGTCCCAGGCAGCACAGAGCCGTGGGGCACGCGTCCCAGGGCTTCTCGGGGGACAAGTCAGCCTGAGCTCCCTACTGTGACTGCCACTGCTCTGGGGGATGCGAGGGAACTGGCAGGAGCTGGCAGTGAAGGTAGTGAGCTATGGTGCCCTAATTTACGGACAAGCCATGGATCAAGCAAGCCTCCCTCCCTGCAGCTGAGCACAGAGGCTGTTGGGACGGGATACCTTTCCGGATCAGGTACACGTAGCAATCTGTCAGCAGGACATAGATCAGCTGCAGGTTCCCCTCCATGTGCCCGGTGCTCATTCGGATCATCTGTACGGAGAGAAAAGAGCGCTCAGCCCATGGCCGATGCAGGCACAGAGCCCGTCCTTCACGGGAGATCGATGGTGACCACCTTACCCTGAACAACTGTTCCTCGTTCTCCCGAAAGACGTGGATCATCAGCAGGAGGAGATGGTTGTTATCCACCCTGTGAAGAGAGACAGTAGAGGATGAACATAGACGTGAGGCGGGGTGAGTCTGGGAAGGGCTATCCTCTTCTTTATTGAACTTGTCCATGATTTGGGCACCTGTTGGCCCCTCAAGACCTTCTCCTCCTCCTCTCCCTTGTGCCTCATCTTCATCCTGGAAAAGGATGGGCTTTGCCCTCAAACCGAGGGCAAAGGGAAAACTAACAGCTTGAACTCAAGATTGTTTGGAAGATGCTCTCCCTGCTGAGCAAACCCAGCCTCACCTGAACTCGGAGGGATGGGTCAGCTCCGAAGGGCTGCCCTGCCCTTCATCCACGCCAGAGTCCTCGGCGCTGCTCGGGGAAGGGCTGGGCTGCTCCTTCTTTGGCTCGTGGAGAGCCTGGGGGTTGGCTGTTTCTGTCTGGCCAGTTTGGGGTTCATCACTCGCCCCTACAGACTCCTCTACTGCCCCAACTGCTTCTCCCTCTCTGCTTTCTTCTTCTTCAGGAGCCTCAGGGCTACCAGAAACATGTGGCGGTTGGCCAGGCCCTGGAGCGTCATGGTGGCCACTACCTGGTGCAGCAGCGTTTGGACTCTCAACGGTAAAGCGGTAGAAGTCCATGGGGGCTGAAATCCCCTCACTAAAGTCGCCAGAGGACGATCCATCCGGGGTCTCCCCTGGCGTGCCAGTCCGAAAGGACTGCCCGGGGGGCTCGAGAGAGGCGTTCCAGCCACCGGGGTCCAGCTGCCCGTTGAGCCTGTCCATCACCTTGCTCAGTGGCTGCCCCAGGCTCTCCATGGACGTGTCCTTCATCTCGGGGATGCGTAAAGCCAGCTGGTTGAGGGCAGAGCGGTCGCGCCCCTCTTCCTGCCCGCTCAGGTTTGGCTCACCAGCCGGGGCAGCGGGACCATCATCTCTCTGAGGGTCTTCTCTGTCACTTAGCCCGTTCACGCCGCTGTCTCCACTGGCCTGCTGGGTCTTGGGCGCTATGGACGCAGGGGTGTTCGCCTCCTCGGGCTTCACTTTCTTCTTCTTGCCTGTTTTCTTCTTCTTGGCTAACCTGCAAGGTGAGAGACCAATAGAGATGTCACTCCTCTGCACCTGCTTAGACTTTTGCAATATAGAGAAGGGTCCCACCCTTTCCAAACAACCTTCCTTTGCAATTTTCCCTGTTGCAGAAAAATCCTTAGGTCAAGAACATCGCTCAATATGTGGCCACATAGAGCCCCCGTCTCCACACCAGCCATCTCAAGGAAAGCAGGGTATGGACACCATTTCCTACCTATCCAAAAAAGAAAAGAGGCATTGGCTGCTGGACGCAGCAACTTGGGCTTCCTCTGGCTGCAAAGGGGATCACAAATGGATGCAGAGCTAAGTGACATAGGAGAAATCCCTGTCTGAAAGCAAGATGCTGGGAAGGGAGGAGATTTCAACAGGGACATAGGAATGCCGTGTGCTCAGCTGCCAGAAGAGGGAGATGCAGGCTGGAGCCTGCTCCAGCCGAATGGTACACCGGGATGCTGGCTGCAGAACTGTTCAGGCCTCCCATGGCACCCAAACTGCTGCCAGGTCACTCTTGTTTGGGAAGCAAGCACAGTGGCTCCCCTTCCCTCGTGTCTGCCAGAGAGCAGGGTGCGACGTAACTCAGCTCCTCTCCTCCTCCCAGGCAAAACAGGGCACAAGAACAAAGCACAGGCCTGCTGGGCTGGTTTCGGGGTGCCCCCATCCCTGGGTGTGAGCAGACGGAGCCTTGAGCTCTTTGTCTGGGTTTAAGGGCTCCAGGGGACCCCTGGGGATCTCCTCTGCAAGAGTCAAACACAGGCCAGCAGGTCTGCAGAGGCATCTCCCTCAACAGGTTTACCCACAGCTCATTGACAAACAAGAGGAAGGACAGGAGAGAAGATCCGAGACCCAGAGTTGCTGCAAAGATGCCACCAGCTGGAGAAAGCCTCAAATAAAAGCTCATGGCTTCCTCTGAGCTCTCCGATACAGAATGGCAGGCAAAGGTGTTTATGTCGAGCCAGCCTGTGGCTCTACAGACCCAACGGCCCAGCTCTCTTGACACCTACTGAGCATCAGCTGGTGTCCGGACATATAAAACCACTTTCTCGTGACTGTATAAAGGCTACGCCACAGATGCTGTCTCCACTGGGCTAGAAGGGATGGCACATCATCAACCTCTGGCGACGGATGACACTCAGGGGCAAGCTTTGAGGCCAGGCAGCTCTGTCCCTACCTGATGACCTCCAGCTCCGTGCAGCTCTCGGACTGGTCTGTTCCTTCAGGGGTGGCTTCTGCCTTCTCCTGGGAAGCTGTGTGCACCGGCGTGGTCTCAGTGGAGGACGGCGCATCGGCCTTCTCCTCGTTGAAGGGGTTGTAGCGCTGCGTCGGGCTCTTCACGGAGGCCTTGCTGCCATTCGCCTCCGAGGCAGTGGAGCGTGGGCAGCTGAGCGTGTCCGTGAGGTCTCCATCTGCAAAGACAAGAAGGGAAGGGTGGGATTAATGTCAACTCAGGCACCTGGATCAAGTCACATCAAGCAAAGCTGCGCGCTGGGGGCTCGGGGCACTACATGGTCACCATACTGTTTGCAGTGACACCGTCCCGGGCGCCGTCAGAGCGCTGTCAGACCAGCTTAGCTTCAGAGATCACTGCAGGCAGCAGACTCTTTGCGAGGAGGGAGAGAGAGGCCAGCGCGCGCCCCAGCATCGCTCTGCATTTCGCACCCGCTGCAATTTAGACAATGCCTGGAAATAACAGCTCGGTCACCCAGAAGCTGGCAGCCGGATTGGGAAGTAGAGGTAGCATCCTTGGGATGGAACTGGAGGGGTCCTGGGGCCACAGTGCTCCTTAGCAAGATGACAGCGAGCTAAAGAGGCTGCTGCACCGCATTGCTGCTTCTCCCCTACGACTGGGTCTTTGGAAGATGCTCGCTCGGCTAGAGGAGCAGAAACGGAGCCAGGCCGCAGAGCAGCGATCCTTACGGAGTGGGCTGCTTTTCTCCGTTTGCACGAGACACACACGGGGGGCTGGAGGTGTGGTGGAGGGGGGACACAGCATTCACCGGGGTCCGAGGACAGCAGGCTGCACACACAGGTCGTAGCACAACCGGCTTGGCCCATGTTAGTCTTCAGAGGGAAAAGAAGCAGTGAAGGGCTACAGGAGTCATGCTCGGAGTTATCCATCCACAAAGTCACGGTTAAAGGAAGGTTACCCATGCCCTTCTCTTCTCCATCACCCTTCATTTCCAAAACCAGCTAGAAACCTCTTGCTAGGCAGGGACACCCCTTCTGAAGGAAACCATGGCCCTGGCAGACTGACTTGGGGGCGTAGGTTTCGAGTAGAAAAATGAAGCCTTTTATAAAAATCTAATAAAGGCAGTTTTGTGACGGCCGATTTCAAAACGCTGCTTTGTTCCTGCTGAAACGCCTGCCCCGCAGCGTGGAGGGTGTCAACTCTATCAAGGGAAGTAAATCGGGTAGATTTTGAATGTCTACGTTAAAGGGAAAATAAAACATTTAAAAGTTATTTCAGCCCCAGGCTTCTAGCATGTATCACCAAAATGAATGTCACTACTTTTGCCTAAACTCTGCTGGTTCTGTTGAGACAAAACAATCTTTGTCCAAAATATGGAATTTTATCCCAAATGCATTTGCTGAAAACGGGGAACTGCCCCAACTTTCTTAACCTCTTGCTCTGTGTACAAGCAGCAAGGAACGCATCAGTAAGCTAACCTGGTGGGGGGCTATGATGAGAACTTTGCTACGGCCGAGGTTTGCTTAGCACACAGTAACCCAGCCCGGAGCAGCAGCAGATCACACTGGCACCGCTTCGCAACCAGGACCTGCACACGGGAGCCGTGCACGCCTCCAAAAGCCAGAGGAATCTGCCCTCAGCATCCCTTGGTTTCTCCCAGCCTGCACCCAACACCCACAATTACGTTGCTCGCTGGGTGTTGGGTTTGGAAACGTGGTTTGTACCCTCTAGGTGTACACTCAAGCTTCAGGGACACGTTAAACCACCTCTGGGAGCATCTGTAGGCATGGGGTAAGAAAGAAGATGTGAGGGAGCATGTTAGAGCCCAAGAGCCATCCACATGGAATTCAGGCAGAATCTTCCCAAATATTCAGGTAGTACCGGCCGAGGCAATTCGGACCCAAGGCTCTATCCAGCTTTTAGCTGCAAAGGACAGAGCATGGGTGTATTTCCTCTGGGGGTAAAGCAGAGAGGTCTCCTACTCCCACAACATGCAAAGGATACACAGAGGGACGGCATGTGGAGGAAGGAGAACAAGTTCCTCTAAAATGGGCATGTGCTCTTGACCGTGAAGGCCAGACATAGCTGACCAGATGGTTTTAAAAGTGGTTAAAAAAAAAAAAAAGTGTAGCGACCCAAACCGAGCACGGCAATGTGCTGGATGTTGTGGCTTCAAGAGAGATGTTTTGATACAGGAGAGCAGGGTCCAAGGAAGATAAAACCTCCTAAATTAATCCCTGCAAAAGGCCCAAAATTAAAGAAAGCAGAATTATTTCAGCTGTTTTCCAGGGCTTTCAGGAAATCTGTGACGGTGGATCAGTTTTTCAGTCAGCACCCTGCGTGCTTTACCCCAAAGAGGAAATCTACGGCGTAAGGTCAGCTGGCACGGTCACGCTCATTTTGGACGGCCGCTGGTCTTGGCCTGCCAGCTTTGTGGCGGGGGCGATTTTGCAGCCTTTTCTTTTGTAACCTGGGATAAAGGCTCCTTCATCAACACAGGCCGTAACGTATCGCACAGCCACAGAACCGCACTCGAAACTCCAGCCTCGCATCTGCTACGCTGAGCGCTGGGGCAAGCACGTCTAGAAGACACGGAGGCATCGTCGGAGGCAGGAAAACAACCCTCTGCTCCGGGATATACGGCCAGGTGAGCGTGCCTGCATACACCAGGAGCTGGGGAAAGCTTTGCACGTGGTCTTACAGATGAGACATACAACCTCCCTCCTTGGGGGATCTTTTCCGCTCCTTTCTGCCTCTACCGAATTCCATCAAGATGCGGCGGTTGCTTGTTAAAGAAATGAACTGGGGAGCATGCAGCAAGCTTCAGGTGGCAGCAATGCAGAGAGAAAAACAAAATGTTGTAATAGATGAGTATGTCCCACCTTCCCAGTCTCTGCTGGGCATGGTCTGCATTGCTGGAAAGACATCTCCAAAATCATAATCTACAAAAACGAGGGATAAAACTCAGGATTAGAAATACAAGTAGTGGGGAGGGAGGGGGGACAGGGGAGACTGTGAAGGGGATTTGGGGAGGGAGATGGGAAAGGAGAGAAACAAAACAATCTTGCACTGGTATCTGAAACGCATGAGAAAATAGTTAGGGAACATGGATGCAAATGGAAACCAGCTGCACTAACGGTTGCTCCTGCTGGATGTTTGTGTTATGGGAGCTATGACGGGACCAGCAAAGGATGAAGGCCCCATTATGCAAGCTGCTGGAAAGCTAAACCAGAAAAACGGTCGGTGGCATGTACCTACTCAGGGATCCCCTTTGTGAACCGATTTTATTGCTCTGTGCCTCAGTTTCCCCACTTCACACTTACCTCCCATAGATCCTGCGATGTTTGACTCATTAATGTTTGCAAAGTCAGGGGTCTGATTAAAGGGAAAAAACTTGTCCTCTGTTCCTAAAGTCCCCAACTCCACCTACGCTCCCAGGGTAGTGAAATGCTCCTGTTGAAACGACGAGCAGTGAAATTGTTATTGAAGTTAAATTCCTCCACATCGGAGGAACAGCGGCAATGCCTGCCCTCCGGGGCTCCGACACCTGCACCATCCTGGTCCCACAACAGGGGATGGCATTTCTACATCGGCACCAAACCCCTCTGTGCAGGGGGAAACTGAGACACAGATCACAACCGCTGCCCAGACACATGGAATAGCTTGCGACGATGCTAAAACCAAAATCTACCTCCAAAATCTCCTAGATCTCTACTCCAAACCCCTCTTCTCTTCAGCATTAAGCTTCCATCCACCAGAAGGGCTGGAAAGCATAGCCAAACCCAAGTGACACCCCTGGCCCAGTCAATAGGGACAGGTGGGAGATGTGCTGGCACCAAGACACGTTCTGCTGAGGGAGGAACAGGAACACAAGCCCAGGGGGTGCAGCATGCACTGAAACGGCCACTTATGCCAAACCTCTGGGGACAGAGAAACTTCCTCAAGTGACTTTTACAGCTGGGCTCCTCGTGCTGTCTCCAACTTACCTGGATGCTGGAGGTTTGGTGTAAGCCAAGTCCCCAAAAGCAAACCCTTTCACACTTACAGCACGAGCGCAGACGTGGCGGGCGAGCCCAAAACAGTGCTGTGCTTCGAAGCCCTTTGCTAAAAACACACTAATGCACATCCCTGCGGCTGCATCTTGCTTCCCGGGCCGCTCCTTCTCAGCATCTTTAATGTCTGCAGTTTCTGTCTTGCACATAAAAGGCAACTGGTGGACCCTTGCCTCAGAGGGAACCCATCCGTATGCAGACTCAGTCCTGGATTCACTGCATCCAATGAACAGCACACATCACCCCATCTACTCCAGAATCCCCTGATCTCACTTTGTTCAAACTGACATTAAAAAAGGAACGGGGCCAACACATTTTGCATTAGGAACAGCAGCAGCAGAGCTGCTCCTTCATCTGAACATGTTTCATGCAGCATAAGAGCTCCCTGCTCCAGTCTGAAGCAGGTTAGAGGGGGAGGCAAAAGGCACATGTCTTCTCAGTTCATCAGGAACACTACCCAGCGCTCTCTGATAGGGGTGAGGGGGCAAGTATGGCAACTTATCAGGCTGCTCAAGTTAAGATGCATAAAGAGGAAAAAACAGCACCTCCAAGACCACTGGCTGCCTTTCCCTCAGACTGCAGATATGGAGAAAAGACTCTGGAAACTATTCCTCACCACCTCCAGCATATTTGGGTCTCTGGACTGCAAAATAAGCAGTTAAAAAAGGTCCTCTGCAGTCCAGTGTACCAGCTCTGAACTGGAAGCCACATTCAGATACAGACATGATTCTCACTGCATGTGGAGATTTCTCCAGTTCTTGCTAAAACACACGCCCCAGGATGGAAACGTAGCCCGAGATGACTAGCATAGGAAGTCCTTCTCTCCCGGACCAAGGCAAAGGGGCTGTCTGCAGCTTAAATCCCAGCACCTCCCAAGGCAAGACGGGGGAGACTCACAGCCTAACTGCTGGGTGTCTTGTTTTGGTCTCTTCCAGCCCATCATTTGCTACCTCATTTGGCGCCTCATCGGGTGCAGCAGCTCAGCCGAAGGAGGTCTGGGAGCGTAACGCCCTGATCACACCCATCTCCAAAAAACCACTGACCTTCACTGGATGGAGCGATGGCGCTGTCATCCCATTCCAGGTTGGTGGAGGTGACCGAGTTGAAGGAGTTGAGGGACAGGCTGTCTGAGCCGTGCACAGAGCTGGGTAGGCGGTCTTCAAAGTCTAGCAGGTATTGTGGTTTGTAGTAATCTGGCATGTATGGGGCCAGATCCAGGTAGGGAGCGTCCTGCAGCGGAGAGAGCGTGGGGTGAGTCAGGCTCTGAGTCACTGCACACAGTTATTAGCACGGTCGAGATGATGGGGCCGTCCTTGAATGTCCTCTGACTGTCCATTTCTGCCGCCTTTCAGAGAAAAACCCGGCGGCTCCACTGCGACACCAAGGGTTAGGCAGCGGCTTTGTGTTTACCTGGAGGGACGCCAGCATTTTGCGCTGCGCCGACAGAGTTCAGCTCCTTTATCCCCATCAGTCTGCCCCGCAGCTGGCTTCCCTGCACCTGCCTCGTTCCTTTTCTGAACAGTGCAGAGGAATAACTGAGCACTAGGAATATTGTGCTGGATCTCCAAAGACCCCAGCCTAGAGCCTCTCCTAAAAGCGGCAGCTTCACGTTTTCAGCTGAAGACCAACAAGAAGGTACACCCTGGACCAGGTGGCAGGGCCTGTGACACCCAGGACTCCCCCTGCTCCACATTCCTGCTCTCCCAGAGCCGAGACAGATAAAACACTCACCAGATCCAAGTCAAAGCGGATGAACTCCAGCCCGGACACCAGTGTTAAGAACAAGGTCAGATGATCATGACTGCAAACCAGGGCATTCCTGCAGCATGGATAAAACAGAAGAACTTTAGAGATGTGGGAAAGAGAAGAAATAGCTACAAGTGCCCTTCTGTTTTCTTGGTGGTATGTCTCTGAGCTGCCACATAAACAGCCTCATTGCTGCGAGCCTGCTGTTCTCCTTTTCCTAACAGCAATGGCAGAGCTTAAGGGCAGATATGTGGGGCTCAGAGCAGTCAGGCATCCACTATGTGCTGTACCCGAACCGAGCTACAGCCAGATTTCCAGGCATCCACCAGAGCTGGGTCCCTGGACAAAAGCTCAGCAGCTTCTTGGAAAACATGGAGAAATACAAAGGGTACATCTGGGACTGGGAGTAAGAGCAGTAATTAGGAGAGATGCTTGCAGGTCCCCTAATATAGGACAGCGCATCCACATCTGGGACCTTTAAATTAATCATGCAAAACCCACAGGAAAGATCAGACCCCGATCAACTCTTGTTCCCCACTGGCAAATTAGGACTTGCTTCTGACAAGAAGGGATGCCAACCAGCGCCCAAACGAGAACCAAGTGGGATACTCACTTGACATAGTACTTATGTAGCAGGCTTAGGTTCTCCTGGAACAGCCTCAAATAGCTCTCCAAGGAGTTTTCGTTGAGGGCTAGGTACAACCATGCCCGGCCTGAAAAGAAAGCAGCAGAGAGATTTATCTGTGGGGAAATGCCTGAGAAGTAAGCCTAGAAATAAACACGGATCGGTTAAAACACCTCAGATCATTCATTTGCATTTGTATCATTTCAGGGGAGCAACTGACCGTTGGGGAAATCTGTGGGGAAAAATGTCAGTGGAAGATGAAGGGGCAGATTCGTGATTCTGAGTGGGAATAATAATAAGAGACTGCATGGAGCCGGCTGAGAAGCAGACACAGAACTGTGTTTCTCCAGCGAAACAGCAGCCCTGCTGGCATTTCCAGCAGGGATCAGGAGACAGGAGAGACAGAGGGAGAATCAGTCTAAATCAGCACAGGTGCAATCTGAGATATCACACAAATTCTGGTGCAGAGAGGGGTGAAGGGGAAGTCTGCGCTCAGCTCCGCTCTCACCAGCACAGGGCTTGGGAGATGAAGGGTGTTGGGATAATCAGATAATCAGGCAGAGAGGAGGTCTCTGGGCACTGTCCTGTGTCAAAAGCAGCCTTGATGATCCCAAACATCTGCTACAGACAGCTCGCAGCAGGGGAGAAGCAGCATTGGGCAAACAACAGCTACAGCGAGACATTCTGGGGCGAGAGAGGTGATGCCTCCCGTCTACCAGAAACCCTTCCCAAGAGCACGGCCCAGCAGATCACTTTGGTTTCACGGCAGCAGAAGCAGGGCTATGTCTCTGACCCAACATCCCATCCTGAGACACGGTGCAATTATTTCTAGAGCCGTCATGCGGTTACGGCAGGAATCCCACCTTCTTGGCCTGAGCAAAGCAACCCGGACTCAGCGCGAAGCTGCCTGCTGGCTCCCTCAATCCCTGCGGCTCCAGCCCTCAAACACGCAGCCAGCACAACCAGCCTGGGCCTCCTGCCAGCCGTCCCTAAACCGAGGTTTGCCCTCAGAGCCGGGGCAGCGCCTGCAAATACTCACTGCGTCCCAGGTTGGTGGCCACATGTTGAAGCACTTCTATCTGTTTGATGGCTTCCCGGCGGGTGAAGTGAACGACCAGCACCCAGTAGCCCGAGGAAAGATCTTGCAGGCTGGAAGAAGAAAGCAAGCCAGAGGAAGGTTAAGGAATGGCTGTGTTATCTCCATGCCAATTACTGCCTAGATGGCTTCCCCACGCTGGGGCTACATGGTAGGCAAAGCACGGTGAAAAGCATCCCAGCAGCCCAGAGGCAGGCTCCACACTTACCCATAGAGCAGAGCATGGTCCAGATGTTCGCAGAGCCGCTGCAGGACCTTGTCATGGTTTCTGATGGCCGGTGTCTCATCTTCACAGGCAGCAAAGTAGCTCTGCAGCTGCAAAAAGAAGAGATGGGATGGCTGAAACGCCCTTCTACAGCCCACTGAGGAGGCAGATGGAGATGCCAACACACTCACAGCTAGCATTAAATATACTTTTTTAATGTCTCAGCTTGCTAAACCTTGATGCAGGTTACTTACAGGGTGTAGCAACTGGTTTACCCTAAAGGCAGTAACTCACAGCGAGAACATCACCCGCAAAGATTCGTGCACTTTTCAGAGACACGCTAGCAGCGTGCCTGCGGCCGCACAACCGACTTCCCTGTTTGTTGAGCAGGCAGGGTGAGCTGCAGTCTCCTCCTTTACAGCTAACACTGCAGTGGGGTTTTGGTGGTTCCACTGCAGCAGTGCAGCCATCGCAAAATGGTTCAGAACAGAACTAAATCAAGGCTCGGGGCTCTGTTTCTGTCTCTGCCATTGATGAGTCCCCTCCTTGGTCTCAGGGTCTTGCCATGGGAAACCCTGGTTGGGGAGAGATGTTGCTTCCATGTATAAAAGATGCTTCGACTCCAGGAGCCTCATCCTTGCAGCACGCGTGCTCTGCGCCAAATCTGTGCGAAATCTCAGCGCAGTTTCAGCATCCCAGGAAGAGACAAAGGTTTTCTTGTTACAGGTGACTCGAATGACCGCCGCGATGCTGGGTATCGATGCCAGGCAGCTGAGAGCTGCCCCAGACCTTCAAACACGGGTTGGTACCGACTGCCTGGCCGCACAGCAGCAGGGACTCGGAGGGTGCAGAGGGCAGCGCAGATCCAGACGGAGGCACGTGCATATGGGACAAAGGCAGCTCAATTGATCCCGAGTCGTTTCCTTCTGCTGGGGCGAGGCTACATCGCTGCCACGCATCACGTCACGTAGCTGCCGCTCTCTCAAAAATCAGAACAGCTTGCCTCATCCTCAGTTAACCCGTTCGCAGACGCAAAGTTAGCTCTAAAGTCAGCGCTGGCCCTGTGCTCTGCTGACAACAGCCCTTGGAGGCTCAACGCAGCGTAAATTGCTTTTCTGCTTCTGCAAAACTTTCTAGAAATCCTAGAAATCCCCTAACACCCAAATCCTATATCCCTTCCCAGCTGACCCACCAGCCTGCTCCTGACCCTGGAGCTTACAGACCTATTTAGGCCCCCATCTTACACATACTTGGCATTCAGGCAGGGAGATTACTCACCCAGGATGTAATCTCAGCTGTATATGCCACATTTATTTGCTCTGGCTGGCGACAAGCAAGCACGGTTCAGCTTGAGCCACGACACCACATCACCCACGCGTGCATTATTTTGGTGACCCGATATGTCTTTGCCACACCTCACCAGTTAGATGGTAGATTTAAAAAACGAAAACTTGATGGTATTGTGCTTGTCGAGTCTGGCCTGACGCCAGAAACTGGTTTCTCCTCCTGAATTATTACTAGAGCCAGAGAAGCTCCTTTAGAAAAATCGTCCGGTCTTGATGTAAGAGTTATCAAGGGGACAGAGAACATGGCACCTGCGGAACTGTTCCCAACAACCCTCCTACAAACATGAATATAACTAGCTCCAGCACCCTCCTGGCTTGAAGACCTTGACTCTGTCTGGAGCTCTTAGGTTAAGACAGGAGAGCCAGGCGTGTTCCTGCATGGAGCAGGTCCCAGCCCTTATGTGGGAAAGAACTGCTGAGCTGGAATAATCACAGCCAAATTTCCTCGTCCGATCGCACAGCATGGTTCAGCCTGTCCCTGTCCAGAAGGTAAATCCCCTGGGGAAGGAAATACGCAATAACATTTTGTTTGCAGAACCACCTGCGGATGCTCTGGTGATGCACAGACTTTTTCACAACACCCAGGTGAGACCCGAAGCATTTCAGCTCAGCAGCTCTCATCCGTTTTTGGGAGGAAGCTGTCCCAGAAGATTTACACTATTAATAAGCAGCCCAGACCCAAGCAGGGAGAAGAATGCCCTAAAATCCCACTATTCAAGAACTATTTCAGGAGCTACCTGCAGCCAGTGTTTTAAGCTCACTCCTGCGCTGAGGACACTAGAGGAAGAAACAAAGTCATAATTTAAAGCCATATCCCTCTGGCAATGGACAGATGGAGCCACAGGAGATGTTCTCCAAAAGCTGACTGGAGCTCACTAAAACATCCCATTTTGGGGGAAACCGAGGCAGGAAGCAAAGTCCCTGCCATAGCCATACGGGATGTGAGCCGGAATTTGAAGGCAGAAATTCCTGTCTTGTCCCAACCAGGCTGTTGCCTCCGCAGAGAGCTGGGGTACCCTCGGAGGAGGGCTCCTGTCCTGGGTATTTCTGTAGGTTCTCTGCTGGCTTGAGGAAATGCAGCTGTGGGGGACAGCTAAGGGGAAACAAAAATAAATCAGGCACTCCATTAGCTTACCACTAAAAACAAGGAGCCACGCAGCCAGCTCTGCACACACAGCTCGGGGAGGTCGTCTTGGAGGGAACTTGGAGCCTGTCTGTGCCATCGACTGGAGGAATTCCCCATGACAGAGAGACTCCAAGCCTGGGCAGCGAAAGAGATGAGCAAATAGAAGCATTTCCTCTTTTTTCTTTCCTTCCTTCTCCAAAAATAACTTAATCTTTGTTACAGTCCTTCCTTCAGCCAGTTCACAGATCCCAACCCTCTCTGTTGCTACAAGGACTGACCTGCTCCCATCATCAGAGGATGCAAAACGTTAGCAAACGGTGGTTGTCTCATCTGAACATCTCCGAACATCGGGAAGCACCAGGGAATTTCTGAAAAACAGATTTCTCTTCCGTAGAAAAGCCAAATCCTTCCCCCATGAAGGGATCTAGGTTTTGAAGGATTCGTTCTGCGTTATATTACGGCTTGGTGTTACCTTTAGCGGTTCTGCAAGGAGCACGCAGCCTCCTGCCCCGCACAAACCAGCCACCCCTGCATTGCACACCCTTCCTGGGGAGGCTGCTGGAAAAACCAGCCCCACAGCGATGTCCAGAGCAAACCTATCCCAAAAGGCTCAAGTCTGCCCCTCTGCAATGTCAGGAGCCAGAGGATGAGCTGGTGTGACTGTGCTTTGCTCAGAGTCACAGGGTAACACCAGCCCTGTGCACGCGGGACCCCGTGAGCAGGAAATGCGCGCTCAGCACATTGGGATTTGGACGCTCCAAGTCATGGCAGTTTAGGAGCTGTCAGTCACCGGGAAGTGCACCAAGGGCTCGCTCCTACTTGCAGGCACAAAGGCGTGCCGCCACATTCCCTGGATGGTGCTGCATCAAGGGATGGTGCCGTTTCCAGCATCCCTCCAACATAAACAGGGCCACGGCTTACAGCCCCGAGCAAAGGACGTGCGTGGCTTGCCGGAGCACAAGCAGCCCCAAAAAGAGATCAGCAGGAGAGACCAGGTGAATCCCTGCCGAGCTACCACATCTCCAAGGAGGAAACAAGACGGAACAAGCCTCGGGATCTCCTGGGTGGAGTCATCCCTACAGCGATGGTGGCGAAAGGCTGCGACTTGCAAAAACTGATGAGGAGGTGTTTTTGGCTTGGGAAGAAGGGTGAAGACACACATGGAGGAAAGTTGCGATGAAATAGCTTTCCCAGTTGGGGAACAAAATCCAGTTGCATCATTTCCCAACACTGGCCTACTCCAAGATCCACCTTGGCCAAAATCTGTAGGAATTAAGACGTCAAGCATCTTGGGGCAGGGGCACAGACCATGGACGGTCCCAGCATCTGACCCTGATTGTGCAGCACAGGCAGGAGTGATGTGGCACTGTCCTGAAAAAATGGCATTTATATGGCGTGTTTACTTCTCTCCTGTAAATCGCTATAAAACACGAATGAATAATTTGAAACCAACCTCTCCCTAATCACGGCGTGGCAGACGGACCTGTTTGGGAGGTGGTGACAAAACTTTATGAAGCATCCACAAAGCAGCTCGCTGACATACCTGGGCAGCGAGCTGGGCTGCAGCCAGGGAAAATCAGGAAAGAGGCGAGCAATAAGGTTAAAAAACATGAACCAAAAGCGACATTGGTCATCTCTGGGTTTTCCAGAGACCCTCTTACCCTTGTCTCCTCTGCACTCCAAAACCAGAAGGAAGGGTTGAAGGCTGGCTCAGACAGAGGACTCCTGTGGGGCACGGCGAACGCCTCGAGCCCCGACCCAGGGTTATTTATAGTCATTCCTGCGGCCAAAATAAGCGCTGTTGGCATGCAGAAGGCATCCCCGCCATTCACCGAGACCACTCTGCAGCCCCAACTGGGTCTGAGAACCGGTGTTGCGACAGCATGGGACAAAACCTGCTTCGGTGAACTGGTTACAAAAGCTCAAACACTCGAGGCTGGTGAGTTAAACACACTTGAGAAGAAAGCAGAGCAGAAGGGCATTTGTCCAAAGGGGACAGAGAGCTGGTCTGCACTGAGGGCAACACGGGGTTTGCGCTCCTAACAATTGCGCCTCGTCCCCATTCAGGAGAACGTGGCTTTAATTGCTGTTTATCAACCTGCACAATTTTTTATAGCCTACTAATTGCACCCGTTCTCAATGAGTGTGAAGCTCTCCAGACTTATTTGCAGAGTTCCTGTGTTGCAAGAGATGCCAAAAAACAGTCAGGTAGCCACAACGTAAAGTCCATTCTCCAAATCCAATCATTCTTGTGGCTCTCCTTTGAAATCTCTCCAGTATTTCTACAACCTAATTGAAATATTGAAATATGGTCTCTTGACCTGTTCATGGCTGGCCACAACCCAACCGACTCTCCATCTCCCCTCCGTAAATCTGGCCCACAGATGTTTCACTAGCAGCTTTCCAAGACCAAGTTCATTTCCCTTATTCTGCTTGGCATTTCCCTGGCAGAACAAACATGGCAAAAGAAAAGCAAACAGCCCAGTCAGGCACCCTTTGCATTTCTCCGGTTCCCTAACCATGGTGCTTGCTGCATGGGAAAGGCAACAGGCACTTCCAAACACGCTTTCCCGCCCACAGCACATGGACTGAGGAGGGGTTTTCCCCAGCTGCAGGAATGCAAATAAAAACAGTACCACAAAGCAGCAAGCGGACAGCCCAAACATAACAAAAACTGCAGCAGCCTTTTTTCTGCCTCAATTCCTGTCCTCTATCTTTCCCAGTGGCTGGAAATATACCTTCTCCAAGCTGTCCAGTAGGTGGTTTTCTTTGAGGGCAGTATTTCGTGAGCCACCCAGGCAAGCAGCTGGAGATGCAAACCCTTTGCTAGACCCAAAACCCTTCCCAAGCCTGCTCCCAGCACCTGCTTTTCCACCACGCTGCATGACTGGGCAAGGATGGTGGCATGTTACCTACCGGACTGCACAGCCAGAATAACCCTCTGCGGCCAGAGCAAATCCGTATGGTTTCTCTTCCACACCACCCCTTAAAAGCAGGCTGAATTTCAGGGCAAGGGTGTTATTCTCTCTTGTACACACGTACAACAGAAAGCCCTAAAACTTCAGCTCTAGCAGGACATTTTGGAGGTTGCATACGTGACCTGACTCAACATTTCTTATTACAAGCTTCCAAACCAGCACCAGCCTCAGTGCCCAGCTTCCCATCCCGGACTCGGTACACCTTGATTAGGTCCGGTGGCTTTCCTGATGAAATACGTCGGCGCACTCAGAGCATCAGCACATTGAAGACACAGCAAGTGAAGAGAAACAGAGCATGCTTGTGACCTGCAGAGACAGGAGCCTGAAAGAGGTGAAGCTGAAACCCACAGCAAAGATGCTCCACAGCTGGAAACGCAGAGCTTTGAAACATTTGCAAACCATCGCCCGCAAGGCTGTCACCTCCTGGGACATGAACACTTGTCAGCTCCCACACCCCCAAGGCTCTTCCAGGGCTTTCCTTCATTAATCCTGAGCAGCAAACCTTGCAGCAGGCTGGACCTGTGCGTGGCTCAGCCAAGGACAGGATTTTTTTCCAGTGGTGACACCATGCAAGTTGCAGGAAGCATCCCATTCCTCTGTCACGGCAAGCAGAGCGCACAGAGCAGGGGATGGGCACGGAGCTGGCTGCTTGTGGAACCAGATCCCTGCGCTCACTGAAGGCAGATGGAAAGGTCACATGCTCAGCACTACAGAAAAAACAGACTCCATGGGAAGGAAAAAACAAGTCTGGTTGGTAAACACACCAAAACAAGGGAGCGCAGGGTGCTCGTGCCCTGCAAGTCTTGGTAACGGTGCTGCTCTCCCAGATAGCTGCTGCTTACTCACATGTTGGCTTTGAATCTCTCCCCATTGACCACATCTCTGGCGCGCAGTTATTTCAGTTTCTCCTCTTGGACCAGGACATCAGAAGTGGGGAAAGCTGAAATCGCTCAACAGCTGCTGAAATTTTGTAATCGGTGGCAGAGAGGCTCAGAGGCATTGCTTCAGCTCCTCGTATAAAACCCACTGCTGCAATTCATCCTCCTAAACCAAGTGCTCTCCCAGAAAAACGCTTTGCGTTAGTGGTAAGAGAACAACCAGGAATTTTTTTTCTCCCCAAAAGGCTCTCATAGCCTTGTCCACCAGCAGATCGAGAGCTGGTTTTGAGAAAGACCTCCTCTGGGTATAAAGAGACAACATCAGTTTAGGTACCCGCAGAATCCAATCCCCTTGCAACTGTGGATGATGAACCTGGAATCATCATCAGGCCTGTGTCAGGATGCAGTATGAGGAGTTTCAAAAGAGATGAACCTTGAAATACTCAAGTAAGGCTGCAGTTTCAGCAGAACCACAGCAAACGGCTTTGTTCGCTCCTCAAACAGCGGCAAAGCCCTTAAAGGACCACCGAAATAGGCAGTGTTGGACCTGTAAGCGTTCGCAGACTTCTTTAAGCACCTGAGTGACCCTTGCGTCTTCACAGCCAACTTATGAGCTCCATAAGATTGGTGCTAGCTTCAGCCACGGGCTTCTGCTCTGGCAATCCTGGTACACGCAGCGAAGGGGCACGCCAAGGCTGCCAAGGGGAGCAGCGTGCACGTACCAACATCGATCCCTGCTGCGTGCTCCCCACAGCAACAGCGGATGTGGCCTGGAGCAAACATGCACGAGAGGAAATACCCTGGTAGAGATAAAAACCCCTGTGGTCTTAGAGCCAGCAAGGTGCCCCTCAACGGGAAGCAGAAGGCAAGTCAGTATTTGGCTATTTTCACATCTCCAGAATTGCTACCTCAGTGTCATGACAGCTGGGCTAAATAAATCCACCCAGCCGGAGATGAGCACATTCCCTACACAACTGGAGGAGGGATGCTCTGCTCCAGCGCTCCTTGCTCCTCTCCAGGACATGGGAGCACTAAGCCATCCCCAAATCTACCCTCCTTCGCCATGCAGGACAAGCAGAGATGGTGCAAGGCAGAGCTCAGGGAGCCTGTGGGACTGCAAAGGCATTTCAATGGTACAGGGCTGGAAATCTGATCGGGAGACAAGCAAAAAAGGCACAGCATTAATTCACTGTGGGGGAAGTAGAAACCTTCCCAAAGTCATACATAAACAGAGCAGAGACAGAGCTTCTGGCAAAAACTCCTGCAACATCAGCAAAAAAAATCACTCCACCTGATTGACAGGCACCAAGGATCAGCTGCTCTAGAGTTCATGGGAATGTGTGTCCTTCAAAGTCAGTAGGAAAGCCTGAAAAACAGAGAAGAGCCCCAAAATCTCAGATTCTGATCAAGCAGGACAGCGATAAATCTCTCCTTAACCCACTGCCATGTCCAGGAGGGCACAGAAATCCAACAAGAGAATACAAAATACCTACGCTACCAGCTTCTGCCTATGGACCAGGTCACCTGTGGTAGCTCTTAGCTACCAGGAGATGGTTGGCCAAGGACGGATATGAAGCTGTTGGCACCCTGCTCAAGGCTGTGCTGCTGCTCATTGCCTTCTCCATCTGAGGCAGAGGGAAGCTGACAAACGTCTGGATGGTTTTCCCTGGGCCATTCGGTGAAAGCAAGGCATTTCTGCTGCTGCTGCTACTCAAAAGCCTGACATCGTAACCAGGTACTTCAGCCTTCAGTGGTGGTTTGTCCCAGTTTACCCGGTCTCAAGGTGGGGTTTAGTCCTGGCTGTCTTCTAAAATAATGCCTGATTTGCAGTCCACGGACTGCTGAGAGTCCACAAACTCCTCTTCGGGTCTGAAGCTGAGAAAGGAAAATCTATCATCCCCTGGCCGAAAAGCGGTGCGGAGAGGTGTGCACATCACTGCAAATACGTGCAAACCCTCCACTCCACAACTCAAACCTGCAACAATGGCGAAAGTAAGGAGTGAGCAACCTACACAGCTAGGAAGCTTTTGAAATCAGAAGCAAGATACTTGGAAAACTCCTCCACGCTGCATGACACATTCCCAGCAGCAAGGAGTTACTCAAGATGGACCCAGAGCTAGAGAGAGGAGGATGAACGAGAGCAGGATTTCCCAGCACGCAGCCAGGGAGCGGGAAGGGTGTACCTGCTCCCCTAATCTACTACCTTACTCTTCCCACTAACACAGAGAAAAAGAGAAGTATCAGGGACTTGAGGGTTGAAGTCAGACAGGGAAGTGTTGGGAAAAATTAGCGGCTCCATAGCTGAAGGGGAGCGATGTCTCCGAGGAGGGAGAACTGCATCCCAGGGGTGTGCCAGCGCTGGACTTTCGCCATGTGGTTGAGTCTGGTTTCACTGGGATGGTATAAATAAGTGTCAGCCTGAAGTCTCATATAGGTTCCTACGTTTTCGTGAGCTTTCTCGCTCTGAACCGAACAGGAAAGCAAAAGGGGCAGCACTGAAAAATCCCCAAATCCCTCTTCACCATTGGACCAAGACAGGAGTTGGCAGAGATTGAGGCAGGTCTAGGCAGAGGTGCATTGGCAAAGCTATAGTTGATGAATCCTGTAATATAATAATAATAATCCTGTTGATGAGTACGGTAATAATTAAAATAACCATGTTGATTTTATAGCATTTCCAACAGGGATCCCCAAGAATTTTCTGAATGCGAATAAATTATGTCCAACAAATCCTGTGTGGGAAGTAGTATATCCTTACACATATGGGGAAACCGAGGCAGCTAGGTCAGCGCTATAGAGCATCGCAACAGAGCTTGGAGCAGGCTGAACATCCACTGATTTCCAGGTAGATAAAAGATAATCCTTAACTTTTAGAGGACAGAAAGGTGAGAGACTAGAGAACAGGGTCACCCATGGAAGAAACAGAAAGGCTGGGAGAGGTCTGCACATCCACTCTACATCTTAGACGCAATGTGAGGCCATCCCTTCCTTAATAGCGCCGGGAGTTCACTCATGATGGTCTTCACAAGACAAGTTTTCATGGATGAATCTGTGTCAGGACACATTGCAGATCACAGGAAAACTCCTATTCCATGAGGCAGCAGAAACCCAACAACTGGAGAAATGTCAGTGAGTCCAGAAGGCCTCCTTTCCCCCAAAACTTGGGATGAAAACCAAAACAAGACTCGCTTTAACTCCGCAAACAGAGCTTGCGTTCTCTCTCGAAGACGGCCAGAACGCGCATGTGCACCAGGCAGGACGCACAGCCCAACCCAAAACTTCCAGCATGTCCTTACAACTCACTCCTGTGACTGCCCCACACAGACTCCAGCATCCTGCTCCTCTCCGTCATGGCATGCAGATGCTCCCCATCAAAGGGATGGGCTTTAAGACACACTCTCACCAGCAGAAGACGCCGAGGGGCAAGGAGAAATGAGTGGCAAGCAGAAGGACAGGGTGAGAGACAAGGTATGACGGCACACATCTTCAGAGCCCTCATTTTGAGAGCACGGGCCAGTGCATGGCCAGGCCACGGCTATGAACCACACGTCCCCCGCCTCCGTGGGGGAGACATTTCCAGGTCCTGCCCCTCCAACCTCTGCCCTCCGCAGCATACACCTGGCTGGAGGGAGGACCTCTCAAAACAACAGTTTCAGGCTGGACTTGTCCAGATCCCCAGAGTGAACAGCCCCAGGAAAAGGGATCCCCCCAGGATCCCCCCAGTCCTGTCCACAGGAGAAAGAAATCCTTTGAAAAGGGGGAACCCCAGGGTGGGGGGGAACCCCAGTATATCCCAACCAGCAGAGACAGAGGTTCCTGGGGGTGCCTCCACGCCTCCAGGGGTGCCTCTGGGGGGTCCCACAGCACCAGCAAAAAGGATTCCTCCAACCTCACATCCCTACATAGGGGCTCATCCCCCGGGACATCCCCAAACCCGCACAGAGGAATCCCTAAAGGTGTCCCCTGCCTCTGACAGAGGGGATGGTGGGTTGTCCTTGACCCCATCCTCCTGTCCCAAAGAGTCCCTCCGTGTCCCTGGGGTGTCCCCAGACCCCTACCCAGGGGGAGGGGAAGGCCTAGGGACTGTCCCCCAGCCCCACACCTCTGGTGATAGTGTGTGTCTGGGGGGGGTCCCCAGGAGTGTCCCCCAGCCCCGCACCTCCGGCAGAGGCAGTCCCCAGGGACACCCCAGGTCCCCAGGGCTGTCCCAGGGCTNGAACTGAGGTCAGGCGGGAGGGAGGGGAACGGCGCTGCCCGCCCCCGGCACCCGGCACCGGGGACCGCCCCGCCGGGCCGCCGCCTCCCGCCCCGAATGGCGCTGGGTCCCTCATGAGCCGGCGGGGGGACGTGGCGCTGGGTCCCTCAGGGCCCCGGGCTCAACGAGGGGACACGAGGGGAGATGGCGTTGGGGACGGCGAGGGGGTGTGCGGGGCGATGGCGCTGGGTCCCTCATGATCCACTGAGCAGCCGAGAGGGAGATGGCGCTGGGTCCCTCACAGCCCCGGGCTCAACGAGGGGACATGAGAGGAGATGGTGTTGGGGACGGCGAGGGGANAGAAGGGTCCCCAGGGCTGTCCCCGGGGCCCACAGCCCTTGCAGAAGGGTCCCCGGGCCCACGGCCCTTGCAGAAGGGTCCCCAGGGCTGTCCCCGGCTGTCCCCGGGCCCACGGCCCTTGCAGCGATGTGGCCGTGTCCCCAGGGCCACCCCAGCCCCACACCGGGCCCCCCGCCGNGGCGAGGGGATGTGCGGGGCGATGGCGCTGGGTCCCTCATGATCCACTGAGCAGCCGAGAGGGAGATGGTGTTGGGTCCCTCACGGCCCTGGGCTCAGCATGTGAGGAGACGTGAGGGGAGATGGCGCTGGGTCCCTCAGGAGCCAGTGAGGGGGCTGTTGGCAGAGTGAGGGGACACGGTGATGGGTACAGTGAGGGGGTGAAGGAAGATGGCATTGGCATAGTGAGCGGACATGAGGGGAAATGGCATTGGGGACAGTGAGGGGACATGCGGGAGTGAGGGGAGATGGCATTGGGTCCCTCATGAGTCAGTGAGGGGTCGCGAAGGGAGATGGTGTTGGGTCCTTCTCAGCCCAGGGTTCAGCAAGGGGATGTGAGGGGGATGAGGGGAGATGGCGTTGGGTCCCCCACAGCCCCCTGAGGGCACATGAGGGGACGATGGTGTTGGTGCCCGCTGAGAGTACACATGGTGGGTCAGCAGGCCCCGGTTTGGGGACACCAGGCGAGGCGGCCACCAGACCCCCAGGGCTCCTTGCCAGGGCCCAGCCTCAAAGGAAAGAGAAATACTCAGTGGTGTGAGGGAAAAATGGGGGGTCTGCACGGCACCCCACCACCAAGGGCTTCAGCAACCCGAGATGAACGGATCCATCTCTCTGCTAAGGTTCATGTGCTTGGTGGCATGGCACCTTGGAGCCAGAAATGGGCCAGATAAGTGTTGCTCAAGCCCATACTTCCATCAGTGGGAAAAGCTCCTGAAAAAAACAAATATAAGCCCCACTCGCCATTGCAGGACAGTGCTAGGCATTGGTGCAAAGGCTTAATGAAGGGAGTGTTAAAAAAACAAAGGCTAAAATGAATAATAACCGCTCCTCCTGAGATTCAGGTGAAAGGCTCTGATGCTGGGGTTGTTATCACCCTTGCAACATCCAACCCTGATAAATGAAAACAGAACCAAAAGTAAAAACAATTTAAAAAGTAAAAAACCAGCAGCACTCCGGAGCGTGTTCCCTGCGCCATTCCCACCCCTTCCTCTGTAAATAA
Source organism: Scopus umbretta (assembly GCA_013400535.1). Taxonomy (NCBI): domain Eukaryota; kingdom Metazoa; phylum Chordata; class Aves; order Pelecaniformes; family Scopidae; genus Scopus; species Scopus umbretta. The sequence continues at coordinate 110,976 of VZTL01055747.1, read as the reverse complement.
CCTGCTGTCAGGGAAGGGAAGGACTGAGCAAGGACTTGGATGGAGAAAACACACCAGGCCAAGCCTGCTCTTTCCCTGCTGTCGCAGGAATGGCCCAGCCAGTTTAACAGCTTTGGAAAACTATGGGAGAAACTCCCAGGGAAGGGAAGAGAGCCCAGCTCGTTATCACTTGGGTTAAAACTGAGCCAAACCATAAAACTCATTTTCTCAGCTCCCCACCAGTGGCTGGAGAAGCAGAAATGTTGCGTTGAGTGAGATCCCAACAGGATCGGAGCTCGTCTCGGCACCTGGGGAAGAAGGTAAACCTCTCCTACTGAACTGGGGGGAGATTGGAGGGAAAGGAACCCACGAAAACATGCACACAACTACTTCGTAGCACTCCTGAGCACGGAACATTTAAGCCTGACACCCAACAAGTCACTGGAGAGACCAGCAAGCTAAAGTCAGCCCCTTTTGAAGAAAGCCCAGCAGATCCAATGCACTGTTTTATTCTTTACTGGTGAATTTTAGGATTTTAAGCATGCTCAGGGTATAAAGCAAACAAGCTGTACAGCACCAGCCAGGAGGTAAGTGTGTCTGTTTGCATTCTCCGTTGCTTTGAAGGCACTAGACGCAGCACAGCACATACGCCTGTACAATCCCATGGTACGGCAGGCTTCCTGGTCTCCTACGGTTTTCCGACATGTTTTGAATACCCCAAGTCTCTGTTTTACTCCAGGTAAAACGAGTCGGTTGTAATCCCTAAAAGCACCCACCACACAATTATGGATTTACATAGGAAACTCCCTGCTCCCAGCATTTAAACACAGCTCCCATTCTCCCTGGACGAGGTCAGGAGGAACCATCCCACTCCCACCACACGATAATCTGCTTCCTATCCTCTTCCCAAGAGATTTTTTAACTCTTTGCTCCGTATTTACGGCCCGAAGATAGCAGGAAGAACACTACCCACAGAGAGAGGAGCCATCAGGCGTTTGTCACAAATGGACAGCAAGGGAGGACAGGACGAGTCACTGAGGTGTCTCTCCTCTGCTGCAGCAGAGCGTGCTGAGTGGAGGATGCCACCCTCCTATGACACATACCTTATCACGCAGTGAGTCGTAGGGCACTTCAATGATGTTGCCAGTGATCCGGAAGGAAATCAGAGAGACGCAATAAACATTTCAGGAGGTAGCAGTATAGATTTAGGCAAGAAAAAAAATTAGTATTAGGGGGAAAAAAAAACCACGGAAGAAACCGCAGGCTTATCAGGATAAGTAAACGGCAAGCCCTGCATCTCACGACCAACACCCAGCCCTGTGAGCACACCTCCATTTCCACCACCAGGCACAAGTGCTTGATTTTAAAACGCTTCCCATTTTCATTTGTTAACAAAGGGACTCAAAACTAGACACTCCTTTGGCAGCTGCTGCTGTGAGGGATTTCAACCACCGACCGCTCGCATCCTTGTCTGCGTGAGTCAATGCTTTTATTGGCAATCATCACAGCACCTTGTAATCAGCCAGCTTGGTTGTCTCAGACAATTACAGGATAGTGGAGCGATCATCGCAGTACACTTCCGAAGGGGTCCTTCACCCCCCGTTCCCCCCCAGGGAAAGAAGAGGTAGGGCAGATAATCAATGTAAGGCTGGAGTGAATCAAAAGCCAGGCTGGCGAGCAGGATTTCCCAAATCCCATTCTGGTGACAAACCTGCCCAAAAAAATGGTTCACTTGGCAAAGCAACACCAGGCACGTGCTAAAATCATGAGACTGCGGAGAAGCGAGGAAGTGGACCCAAGTGTGTGTCACTGCAAAATTTATGAGTGATGGCTCAGTCACGTTTCTTCTGCTGGCCGTTCTCTGAACTCTTCTGGTGCAGGAGGCGGTATGATGCAACGCTCGCCACTCTGCATCCGTCCCCTGCTCTTAATGCAGCTTCTGCACCCACGTGACTACTCACAAAACCCTTCATCTGTCATTTTTTAAACTCCAGACCTCTGGGGGGAGTCCCTTCTCCTAAAGCATCCATAAAAGATAACCAAGGAAAGCACACCAACTTGCAGTAAGCTTTCCATTTGTTCCATAGGGCCTGAGCCTCTCTTGGCCGTATAAGGGGCTGCGGATTTAGAAGTGCGAATGCCCCAATTCAGACAGACTGGGACAATCCCAAACATGAACACACCTGTAACTGTGGTTAATTTGCACTTGTATACAGTACCAAAGGAAAACCATCTTCATAAAGCAGAACAGACAAGGCCAAGCGCTCAAAATAGTTTTCAAGCAGTCAGAGCATTTAGTCCTTAAATCATCTCCCTGCAGAAGAAACTGCAAGCAACATTTTGGCTGTATGAAAACGTTGAACGGGGCTGTAGCAGCCCACACGTTAGAACCTTCCCCTTTCCCACTCCAAGACGAGAATTCAAAAGGTACTTTTGCCCTCCTAATTAATACTTGCCTTAATGATGTAACAGCTCTAACAGTGACAACAGCATCACATGTAGAGCTCTGACCACGTGAGGAGGAATCCCCTGCCCAAGAACTGCTTTGTCACAGCAACCGGTTCATAACCCTTCGCGTTTTTGAGTGTCTCTGCTTATCTGGTACTAACGCTGACTGCTCTCTGGCTAGCCGAGATTTAAAAATGGTCAAAAACTCAGTGCTTGTTTTGAGGAAAAGTCCATCTGTTTTTCAAGACATGAAAAAGGAATTACTGCTCCATGAGAGAAGTGCTGGTGCTTGGGATTAGCTGACTGCGCCACAAGTTTCAGAGGAGGAAGACCCCCTACTCCCCCTTTCCAAAACCTCTTCTACTACATGAGACTAAGGGAATGGAACTTTTAAAAAGTTATTTCTAACTAAAAGTGTCCTGAGCTTTCTAAGGATATAAATGCCAATTTTTGGATGTCACAAGAGATTAACTCCCAGCTCCAGGAAAATAAAACCAACTGTCCCCTAATCTGGCATTTACGTCGGAGACGTGAAGAGTGCCTCGTTCATTCTTCCAGCAGACAGTGCTGCGGCCAAGTGCTACTGCAATGCTCTTCCAAGTCCTGCCTGAAGGATTCCCATCTCCGCAGAAGGGGAGCACATGAATTTCTCATGCCTGTTCTCTCAGGCCCTACCAACTGGAATAATTTTAGCCACAGATTTCTACTCTTTATGTTCAAAATGGCAAAATGTTAAGGAAATTCTATTGGCTTTGGAAAAAAAGCCAGCAAAGGATGTGAGTGCAGAGATGCTGACCTCAGAAATACAGACAGACCAATCAAGCAACATTATGATAAAGTGTTTATTCGTTTTTTTTTTTTTTTAAATATCAAATTTTTTTTTACACATCAATTTTGTTGATAAACAGTCCCCCGATATTAAAAAAAAAAATAAATCAAAAAAAGAATCAAGTGTGTATTACTTTGGGCAGAACCACATCCCATTCTCTGATGACACAACCACTCCTCCCTTCAGCCACCTGCGAGGACAACCGCAGCACGTTCAGCCCAGAAGAGTAAATGACACAAATGCAACCAGCTTTAGGATTCCTGAGTATTGATTCCCTCAAGTTCCTTAAGTGAGTTGGTAAAACTCTTAAGCTAAAAAGCATCAGTCAAAGAGTAACCCAAACCGCTACGCATTTGGATCACGGACTAAGCCTCGTCTACACAGTGCAGGAAGAAATCTCTTGAACGCTTCAGAAGGGAACGATGTACGCGAAACCAACCCCATTTCCCAAGCTGACTTCCGAGAGAGGCAGGCAAAAATACCTCTTGACTTCTCCTCTCTGAATTCACGTTAGAGTTCTGGGGAGCCGTTTGGCAAGAAGTCCAAGTCTGGTGAAGAAACCTCTAGGATCTGTTCCTCCTTTCATTTGTAAATAGCATAGTGTTTTAAAGAAAACTTATCTGGAAGTTAAGCATTCAGCAAGTACACTTAAATATTGCTACTTTTGAGGAAAGGAGATGGCAAGAGGGAGCGACAAAGATGGAAAGAAGGGAACATGTCTAGGAGGTACAAGGTTAACAGTCCTGGAGACCAAGTGTCTACGTAGAAAGTTGAACACACGTAGCAACAAGGCAGAGATTGTCACGATAACACAGCATAGCTCAGCTCTGTCCAGCAGCAGGTAGACGTGCCAGGGACTGTCACCAGGAAGTATTTCCTCCTCTTGCCAGAATTATCCATGCCCAGAAGCTTTCAGATGTCTGTATTTCACTAAACATCACCTCTAAACTCACCTAGAGCCTCATGTACAGAGACACACATTCAGCAAGAGGCAGAGGAAATTCCTTCAGTATCTTTAAGAAAAAGAATACATCTCAGAAACCAACAGCAAGGTATGTGACCGCAGTTGGCTTCGGGAAACACCCAGAAACAAGCTCCACAGGCCCACAAGGGTCCCCACAGGCACGGGCATCTTTACGAAGCAGCTTCCGAGTGTTGCTTTAATCTCTATAGATGGACTTTTCATACTGAAATAGTTTTGCTAAGCTGATGCGACATTAGTACACTGGAGCACTGATGAATGAGGAAGGGGAAGAGAAGAGAGTGAAGAGCCTTGTTTTAGGCCGGGGTACGTGGATCCTTGGAAACCTGAACAGCTTTTGGCGTTAACTTTATCCCCTGCTCTAGCCAACAAGCTGTAGCAGTCTGCCATTCCTGCTTAAATAGAAGTATTCCCATTTTGTGGGCCAGGTAAGCACAGAGACCAGTAAAGGGATTGCTAAAGGCCAAGCAAAGGATGCGTGCATACAGCTGAGAGGACAGACATGCATGTTAAAACAGAAGACAACTTTTAGACAGCGTTCGCTAAATACACGTTCTATTCCATTTTATTTTAACCCTAAATACTCACCACCCCCCAGATTTTCTCCAAGATAAATCTTGCTCCTAAAAAAATTATTCTCCAATTTAGCAGCATGTAGCCATTCACTCAAAAGCAAGGCTCTGAAATTAAGAGATTTAAATCACCAGGCTTGGACCAACTTGATAAAAAAAGAGTTTTACAAGCATTTATCAGTTGGGGGTCAGGCTTTGTTTCTAGCGGTTCAGAGAAAGTTACCCAGGAAATGCTAGCAGTATTGATAAATGCTTCAGTACAGCTTTGGCAGAAGGGCAGATTCCAAAAATTATACTTGACAAAAACTGAGCATTGAAGCAAGTTGGCTGATGCTCTAAAGCTTTTATAGCATAAATTCCGTATACGCAGTCTGAGTAAACGTGGCCATAAAACTAGAGCCTTTAACCAGTTTGGTGCAAAGCAGCAGTACTTTGTCTAGCTATTAGCGATTGCTTCTAAAAACACGAAAGTGTAAATACAAAAAGGGTATAACACTGAATGGCGAACATCCGACGCTTCAAGAAGCTGGCAGTAGATGAACCCTGCAGGCTAAGGGCGCAAATTCAGCTCTCGTGCATCCAAGAGGGCCAACCCACAGCTGGTATCTGCGTACCAGGTGGGGGCTGGCTCCCAGGACCACCTCACCGAGACCCGCGGCGTGAATCGGGAGCAGATTCGGCTGTTTAGACTGAGGATGCTCTGGGTCTGAGAGCTGGGAGCTTCGTTCTTGTTGCTGCTTTTGATAGCGAACCAGATGCAGATGGGAATGGGTCTAATATATCTTATTTCCTAAGGCTTCTACAGAGATCTGATGACACGGTACTCCTGTACCAGCCCAAGCGTCACCCTTTACAGAGGGGGCTTTCGCTGAGTTGAGGTGCTCATTGTACAGAGAATATTTTAAAAACTTCAGCAAGGGTAACTCTGACCACCTGCATGGTAAAGATCATAAAGCTGTGGTCTTGCCTCAGTAACTCGTTTTGAACAGAGCCTCAAAAGAATTACTTGATGCTGCTCTGGCAAGGAGTCCCCAAACAGCCAGAGAGATACGCGCACATACGCACAGAGCAACGCTCGCTGCCGGCATCGCAAGTAGCGGGATACGAGCTAAACGTGTCTGGGAGCCCCAGGCCTAGCTGGTACCGCTCACGCAGAAGCTCCATTCGACAGACAGAGGAATGCCTTAAAGCTCTTTGTTGTTCTAAAGGATCTGCCGGCTGCCCAAGTGGCTAAGAAAAATCTGACAGCCACTGCTCACTGACATCAGAAACTCCTGCAAGTTCACAGATGAAACCAAATTTGTATTGTTTTTAAATGCCACCCGGCATGAAAAAAGCCTAGCATACACGTAGGCAAATCTGCTAAGCAACAGGGAAAACGAAACACCAGGAACACAGGCCTGAGACAACGATAACAACAAATGAAAGCCATGAACAAAAAAGCGTTTCCAGCCGCTGCTGACCCATCGCTCCAGGTTGAGCTCAAAGCAGAAAGTCCAAGATGAACACATGACACTAAGCCACTTCTGAGATCTGCAAGTGGGACTAAGTAAAATTTCCTACTTAAAATTTGGTGTCGTTTCAGCCACACTTTCCTTGCCCTTCCCCAGCCCCAACAGCATTTTGCGGCTTTGCAGAGCATCACAAAGTAGTTCATCCCCCCCGCAAAAAAAAGCATCTGGAAAGGGCTTCCTACAGCACAGCCTCGGTGAGTCCCCATCACGCAGGCTGCTCACCAGGGACTTCCCAGGCGGCCACGATGGTTGTAATGCAGAAGCCACGTCAGGGCATTTGTTTCATAAACCCTACTGGGAGCCCTCGCTCTTTACGAGGTATGCAATTAGTACCCCACCAGCCGCTGCAGGCTTTCCGCAGTTTGCATTTCCACAGCTGAGAGGCTGATCATCCCCAAACATCGAGATAAACTAGTGCAGAGCAGATTTCTTCATTCTTCTGATCACACCCACGCTCGGTGCATAGAGAATGTATCCCCTGAAACAGTTCATTCTTCCGGGGCAGAGGGCGATTAAGAACCATAACACATGGTTAGTTTGTTAAACAATTTCGTCTTTAAGGTTTTGCCTTAAAGTGGTTGAGTTTGTTCTTTTGTATGGGGGAAACACAATGTGGGCAAGGCTAGGAAAAAAAAAAAAAGCAAAATACTTCTTTTCCCTCCTCGCCCTGCTACAGTTAATACCAGCACATCTTCAAATAAGTTAAAACGTCTCTTAAGTTTTGGTAGCACCAAATTCTATCCCTTCCCTTCTTCTATCCCCACGTTGTAAACTTGAACACACTGGCCCAAGAGCATGAAAGGGTTTGGCAAAAATCGGCATCAGCCTTCCCTGTGCGCACACAAAAAGCGCACGCTTCCAAAACCCCCTCCACCCCTCACTCCTCTTGCAAAATCTTACACGTCCGTGGGCATCTACATACCTCCAGTAGCTGCCATAATAGATTCATCAGCATCACAGATGGACATTGGGTTACAAAGCGCAGGAGAGCTAAAACAAATCCGCAAAATCCGTTTGGACAAGCGCTGTTTCGCGTCCGCGCCATACCGAGCTCGGCGTGCGCCTCCTGTCCTGTGCACGCGCACGGTCAATTCGCTTCACAATCTGCTTTGTGCTGGACAGGGTGGTGATCTTAATGGCTTCTGCTTTTTATTCGTAACATTGGAGCTTATGCTAAAATTGTACATTTAAATAAAAACATTAATTTTAATCCAGTATGCATAATTAAAAGCTATCCTGTCCACACAACGTTAAGACGTTTTCTTTCTTTTAAAAGGCCAAATCTAATGAGTGAAACAGAAGAGACAAGTTACTTTGGCTGCAAATAATTAAAAAACATCTGGCTCAACATTCTGCTTGTACATTATGCTGTATAATTTAGATAAGACCTTTAAAAGAAATAACACCCCCGTCAGCTACCTCTTCCGTAGTTACGTAGGAACAACGATACTCTTGGCTAGCAAAATGAGAAGAGCAAGATCTGCGTTTCCATCCGCTTGTTCCAAAGCCTCAAGAGCTTCCCGCGTGGTAAAACCAGCGCCGAGAATCCGATCAACATCAACCGCAGGGAAAGTAAGTGGTGGAGAAGCTCCCGAGGTAAGTCCAGCAGGGCCAGCTGGTGGGCTCAGCAGCGGTTCCTCACACCCACCCAAAGGCCATGGACCTTCAGGAGCAGAACTGCTGCTTCTCCCAGGTGCTCCTGTGAACAGGCTCCGAGTACCTTGAGGTGCACCTTCATCCAAAGCAGGTGCAGAGGAAACGGATGCATATTGCTCCGAAGTCGGACTAGTTGGACTCTGATAACTTCCTGCCAAAACCTCCACCTGCTCAGAGCTCTGTTGCTGGTCAGATGTCACTGCAGAATTCACCAGGACCAAATCACTCTTACCCGAAAAATTCTGATTCTCTAAAGCACCTGCTCCAACAGTTGACTGCATGTGACTGACAGACCCAGTACTGATGTTTTCTATGCCAGAATCACAAGGCTGTTTCTCCTCTGCAGTTCCACCTTCAGACCTCACCTTATACAAGGAACAACTCTGTTCCCGGCTGGCTGGATCTGAGCCTTTCTGCTCATCTTCAGAAAGCCCCTTCTGTTGTGCTGCTGGCTCTCCGTGAACCATTTCCAGCTGAGAGACTTCTTCAGAGGCAAGGATTTTACATTCTCCTTTCCGACTGATAATCAAGAGTTTGTGCAGCTCTTTCAAGGCTGATGCTAGAGACAAACATGGCTCTTCTGAAGGTCTTCCTGGATCCGTGTCCAGCTGATGGGTGCCGGAGGGGGAAGAGCTGCCTTCAGCTGCCACATCAGACAACTCATCATATTTTGCAGGAATTTCACTAGTGCTTTTAGGCTGCGGGACATCACCAGTGGAAAGTGGTTCACTCAGGGAGGAAGCAGACTTCAGCGACTCCACCTCCATAGAAAAGGCATCCGAGTTCAGGTCGGATACACTTCTGTTCTCAGCCTGCCACTTCTGCTCGCTCACTGAGCTGTGCACTTCAGCTACAGACTGCTCAACTACATCTACTTCCATGAAGGCTTCCGTATGCATGCAGCTACAGGAGGCTGACATTTGGATGCTCCCTTCTGCCCAGGAAAGACCTGCTTTCTTCTGTCCATCTCCTTTCATTTCCATAGGAGGATTTTCTGGCTGGCTGGCTTCTTCCACAACAGGTTTCTCAACCCCACCAACGTGGCAAGGAGGTTCTGGGTCAGTTGTCTTGGTTTGCTCCTCTAGATGTTCCTTCTCTGGTTCTTTGCACGTCTGATGGTTTGTGGGAAGCTCGTGCTTTTGCTTCTGTTCTGCAGACAGACATACATCTTTATTTTGCCCGTGCTTAGCAGCAGTGTCAGCCAAACTATTTTCTTTTTTCACTTCCAAAGGATGTTCCTGACTGCAGTCTTGTTCTTTAGCGTTACATTCCTTTAGACTGTCAGCAATAAATGTTCCCTTGACTGTCTTCTGTGAAAGGCAAGCTGGATTGCAACAGGTTACCTCCCCTGTCCGGGGAGAAGAGTCGTTATTTGCCAAGGAAGCGTTATTGGAAAGATGCTGTAATAAGAGAGGATGTTCTTTTTCTGGGGTTATCTGGCATTCGGTTGAAGACTCAAAAGACTTGACGGCTCTAGGTTCAATGGGCTCTGCGAGGCTAGATTCGGATGAGCAAATTGAAGCAGGGGCAGAGACAGAACGATCAAGTAATTGATTTGTGGGATTACAGATCTTGGAATTTAGTCCTGAAGACTGGACTGGATTTTGAAACCCATCAGAAGCTGGTAATGAGGGCATTTCCAGTGAGGTAGTTTCTTTGTCACTATTCTCTAACAGAAGACAGAAAGAAAGAAGGAGTTATGACACATGAGAACCACCATTTTCACTGTAGGAGCGAAAACATAAACCGATGGCTATAAATACCTGGTCTGTGGCCCACTCCAGCTGCAGTAAACACACACTACATGCATCAAGGCTTCTGACGTTCTGTTTGGATTAGGAAACAAACACACCAAACTCGTGTTAGCATTCAGAGCACACCACATGCACGGTTATAGTCCCGCGACCTCGCAGCTCCCCTCCTGACTGCCCATCAAGACGGCATATGAGCAGCAGGAGCTCCTCACGTTCGCTGCCTTCCAGAAGGAATTCTGCCTGGGAAACTCGTTAAGTCAAAAATAACTCTGCTGGAGAACAATTTAAAGGCTCTTCTGTACTATCTACGCTGCAGAGTGGTCCGTGGGCGATACTACACACTTGATAAAATATACGCAGCACAAGGAGTGTGTCTAGCACTGTACTGGTTTGTTCTCCGTCCAGACAAAGACATTCAGGAGCCACGTTTCTGGGAAATGAGAATTAAGAGGGCATCACAATTCCTGGGCTGTGCTCCCAGCAGCTATTGCCTTGCAACGGCTAGTGGCATCACAAGGAGGAGAAGGCGAGCAAACATCAGCTTGCTGCAAAAGGGAAGCGTAAAGATCCTAGGGTGAAAGGCAGAAATTCCCAAAAAGGAACTGCTGCCTGAGGCTGGGAAGAGTACAGCAAAGAAAGAGACAGCCAGAAGTCAAACCCAGCTCACTGTTTCCTTCTCCACACAGAAAACAGATGAAGGGCAGATCTCTATCAGTGGCACCAAACACTGGGTTTCTTTATCAGGACAGATTAAACAAGTTAACGTATCTTGCTAATAGACTAATCTTGCTAATGTATCAGCTCTCATGCTCTCGCTAAATCACTAACATGACCTTTGCTGTAAGAGCGCCTGCTCTTCCATTAAGGCCCTGCTCTGCCCAGTGCCAAGTATCCAAACAGCGATCCAGATTTTGTGCTGCGTGATTTATTGCATTAGTTCCCTTTCCAAAGGCCTCCAAACTCAGTGGTCTTAAACATATACCACTGTTTTACCATAAATCTTTCTCTTTTTACAGACACCCAGGTGTACTGGGGGACAGCTAACCATGCTCACACGTACAGCCAGGATTTCCTTTAAGTTCCACACCATGGAAGAAATCTGCCTTTGTCACCTCAGCTAATTGTTTCTTTTACTCTCCCTTAAATAAAAATCGTGCACTACATGCTGCGATACTGCACCTCTGATCAATACACCTTGGTATAAAAATACAGCAGCCATTGCACAGAGCAATCCTTTCTATTGGCTGCACATCTGGTCTTAATGCAGCTACGACAACTTGGCGACACCGGAATATTAAAAAGCCAGAATTATCTTGCAGATTTTCAGACTCCTCATCTTTCATAAGGGTGGCAAAGAGACTTGTGACACAGGACACAGACAAATACACTACCTGAATACACTTCCTCCTAAAGCAACTGTAGTTTTGCTGCCGGTTTTGTAAATCCTCCATAATCACAGAATGGTTATCAGTGGTGGTGGTGGGGAAAACACTGTGTTGGCAGAAAAGAGCAAGCTCGCAGACATAAATGAAGCAGATGCAGAGGATCTAGATCGCAGTAAAACACACCAGGACTCTGCCACCACCTCAGCTGCCTTGCCGTAGGTGTTGAAATGCCAGCAAGTCAGCTGACAGAAATCATGAGGCTTGCAAAAGTGGGCTTCGGGGGATGAAATAAAGCTCAGGAATAATCCAGGTGCATTCAAAATGAGAACTTTAATAGCCTACAGATGTACGCAGTGATTTCTCTTGTACCATCTACCAGAAGGCAGCAAAAACTCAAGCTCTTATGAAAGAACACAGGCTTTGCGGGGAGCTGAGCTTCCTTGGTCCCACATTATGTTCTCTTCCTCTCCAGCTTCCTGTTCTTTCACTTGGTTTTCCTAGTACCATCTAGCAGCAGCTAATAGTTTTGGAAGAGAGGAAGAGGATATACATGAATATTCTGACATCTCACGATATGGCTTGTGAGCCATTCTGACATCTCAGGATATAGCCTGTGAGCCAGAGGCTTGTAATAAACCTGGTTAAGACTTACACACAGTCAATCTAAGCAAGACCTACCTTAGGTTTGTGTACGGGTGTTCCACAAGAATTAAGTGACTACACAGAATGGCTCTCCTGCTGTCATAAATCTTTTACATTCCTCTAGGGCTCAGCACCAATGAAAACCGGTAGACTGCAGATTAGTCTAAAGAAAGCCATGTGGTCTTTAGAACTGTATGGGTACATAAGCAGCTTTGATTTAAGTCATTTTAGGCACTTTTCATTTTAAAGCGTTTGACTAAAACGCTTTTATTGTAAAGACTCATATACTTTGGGCTGAGCTTTGCTTTTTATTTGACCCTTTCAGCAGAGAACTAAGTCCAACCAACGACGGTGTCTGCAAAGTCTCATCCAAAATGGAGAGAGATTGCAAAAACCAACCCAGGCTTCATCAGGCTCCAAGTTTTAACAGGAACAGAACTAATATTTATATCTGCACATTTTCTCTGCCAGGCTACGTGAAGAGACATGAGCCCACGGTACCGAGTCCAGCCTGTAGCCGTGTCAAAAACTGACGGGGCAAGGTCAATTCTAGGTTTGTGTTTCTCTCTATTTGCTGCAACTTAAGTTAATAAGCATTCAAATTAGGCTTTAAAAGTCAAACATGTAAACCATTTCTTGCTGATTCATTAAAGCCAGGCCTTCCTCCCGAGGTTTTTGCATCTGCGGAAAACTTGTATTCTTAGAATGGAAGAAAATTGGTCAAAGGGACCAGTAAGTGCGGTCCCGTGCTCCCCTTAACGTAAACAACATCCATTATTTGCAAGAAAGTCACTGCTTACTCTTTGGACTATCAGGCAGCAACTGGGAAGCGTTAAAGAAAACATTAGTACATTACAACTGGTTATAATATTATATAGAGAGTTAAATCTGGTTATTGCACTGCAATTTTCAACATGGGCATGCTAGAGTCTTAAAGAATTAGCAATAAAAATGTTGGAGAAATCAACTTTATCAGCTTAAACATGACCTGGCAAAGAGTTTTGCGTGTGTGTGTGAACCAGAATTTTACTCTGTGCTTTCAGAGGAAAAATTAGCAGTTAAACTCAAAAGCTTCTATAAACCACTTGCATGGTACCTTTAAAAGTTTTGGAAAAGGCCTAAGGAACACACTTTGTGGGGTATTCACAGCTTCACTGTAACAGCGAGGAAAAAAAATAATAAAGCTTTCCTTTAGCCAAAAGCATACACTGAAGTTAAGGGAGGAGTTAAACAGAAAATCTGAGTTTCAGACAGTTTGGCTCATAGCTCAGTGTTCCACTACTTTGGCATCTCCACTTCACTAAATTTTGCAGCTACCAAGATCTTCCATAGGCCAGTCAGCCTGCATTTGTGCAGCTGATGGACTCCAGAGGCACAAGGAACAAACCCTCTGTGGGGAGGGTGAAAATTCTCTTTGCAGATCACGTCTAAGGCTGGCGATATACATCAGGATGTGAATTCAGCAGCTTCTTTTGAAATTTAGAGCAACGGTAATCTTCAGTGAGGCAAGCAATTCACCTTTCCCAGGGCACAAGCACCATTCTAAGCAAAAAAAATGCTGAAATAGTACTATTTCTAAAAATTGTCATAAACTTTTGTCCAGAGATTTGTACTTACTGCTGCAGCTCCTCTATTTTTATACGCTGCAGCTATTAAGAGCAGGGTTTGCGGAAGTCTCCACAACGCTGTCCGTATGCGAGGCTGCTAACATATCACACAACCGAACCACGTCCTGACTAGGCACTACAACTCGGCCCAGGTGACCGGGTGCCAGAGGCAACCATTTACCGCCACGCCTTCGAAGGCCAAGAAACCACAGCAGGTAGAAAGTTGCAAGGAGAGCACAAATTAAACAGCAAGCACCCCCAAATGCCTTCATGCAGACAGATTTTGCTGTACCGAAGAGAGAAGTGCAATAAGAGGCCACGAGCAAGAATAAATCCCCCTTCTCTCCACTGTTTACTCGCTGATGCTGGATTAGACTGTATCTCCTAGGAGCTGAGAAGGGGGACTGCTGACAGACATCCTGATGCACAGCAACAAAACTATGCAGATTAATCTTTCATCTGGGCTCCTCCTGGTACCTGCTTCCTCTACGGACTTCTGTATTGCTTCTGCTAGTTCCTGGTCTGCAATCTCCTCCGGCCGCATGTCTTCCCGCCCGGCCCCGTAAGCCAGCCGGGCACACTCTGGGAGCTCGCCCTCCGGAAGGAAAGTGGTCTGCGAGCCTGTCGTGCCGATCACTAGGACATTCTTCTTGAGATCAATCGAACACTGTGAAAGAGCATCGAGACACCAGGGGCCTGCGTAAGAGCCAGTCAGTTCCCAGAGATGGAGGAGAAACAAGGTTAGACAATCCATTTCCAATGGGAACAGCTCATAGCAGCTGAGCACAGTGGGCCAAGAGCACCAGCTATAAGCAGAGGGCTCCGTATGACTTGATTCATAATAAATCATTGAGTTTGAAAGCTCTGAGCATCTCTGATCAGAGCAAAACACTTCAGGGAGCAGCCACACACCCTATAGCTATCCAAGATGTATGCAGCATACGTACTTCTTTCACAACTGGCTGGAAGATAATCCACCATCCCCCCTCCCCAGAAAAATCCTAATAAATTCACAGGCATGGCATTTATGCTGCACTTAGCCCTTAGCTTGGAAGAGCCAGCAACTGTTTCAAAAGATACCTGATGCCTCTTCAGCATATCCAGTCCTAGAAGCATGTCCATGGGCTGCTCTTCAAGGATTGAGAAGGAGCACGCCAGGAAATCCCCTTCAATCTGGACCTGAGCTGAAACGCAAGGGAGAGAAGTTACTACCTCGCAACGCTGCAGCGCGACAAATCTACTTGCTGCTCTTCCATCTCATGGGAAGGGTCTGCGCAAACCTGCTGGGTGAATCTGAAGCCAGAGCTCTGACGTACTGTCTGGGTCATAGAAAGTCTAGCCCTGTGCAAGCCCCAGGCCTGCCTTGGTCTCAAGAAGTTAATTATTTTAAAAGCTGACCTGGTCTAGAGCCTTAAGTACTGCTTACCTAACCCTCCGAGCCAGAGGAGCTGTCTACAGCTCGTCAGAGCCCAAGTCTAAAAAGCAACAACAGTGAAGAGAATCGATTTTTCAGACAGTAAGAACAATCGTGTCCCATCCAGAAAACCTGCCCAAGAGCACAGCCAGCCTTCTCTTTCCAAGGGAACATGAAGCACTCCACTGTACTGGAACCCCTCCTGAGCAACTCATACCACCCAACAGTCCCACCCCAAACAGGAAAGATCCTGCTATTTCACATTAGCCCCATTATTTGCACCCAGAGTCCACACATCCTCCGAGCTGAGGGCCCTTGCCTAAACGTGTTAAGGTAATTCCATTAAACAAGCATTAAAAGAGACAGAAGCCAGAGTACTGTGCCCGAGTCAAATGAACATACTGCAAACGCGCTTTTCATTTTACCCTGCGGGAGTTTCTAACAATTATAGCGTTAAACCAGATATTCCTTGGTGCCAAGATTGTGGGAAATGCAGCCAAACCGCCGCTAAAGCTGCCCAAAGAAGAATGCCAGGACTTACCTAAGTGCACTCTGCCAATTATTTTCTGCGTCCCTACACCTTTAGCAATGCCAGCCCATCGCCGATCTACCAGCCTCATTATGTTGCACCTTTCGGCACAAGCTTGGCTCATGATGGTCATCTGGGCACCTACCAGCAACAGAATTGGTGTTAAATCCTGACAGCTCATCACAAACTCAATTCTCTCCTGGAAGGGCTTAAGATCTTGCACTCGGCAGCCGGGAAACCACACTGCATCAGCCACTGCATTAGCGCATAAAGGCTTCCCGTGAATCCCACTGTGCTGGATTGACTGTGTATACACAGATCAGCGCTGACGGTAAAGTACATATTACCGTAGAGCTGGAATAACCCCAAGTACTTCCCCATTAAGGCTGTGGATGGGAAGCACAGCATTAAAGGCATGTGAAATCCCCCCTGTCTGTAAAATGAGATAAGATACACATGTGGCAGTGACCTTTCTGCATCGCAGCCCCAGGAATTCTCGCAGGAGCCTTGATCTGGGGTGTTCAAGCACAAATGCACAGTGCTTCTCGCAACAATTTATTCTGTTCGCCTTAAAAAATGCCCAGGCTGCTCTCAGGTTTTAATTAGATGCTTCAAAATCTTGTAGCGCAGTGCTTTATTATGGAATTTTTGGGCGAAACTTCTGGAGCGTTTACAGTCTCCCTCAGTGAGGGAAAGGAGGGCACAGAGAAAGAGATGAAAATGGGGACAATTCACCTGAGTCAACAAAGGCTTTCACGGGATGTCCATTGACTTTGCAGTTAATATACAGCATCACCACCTGGCCAAAACTCTCGGGGGCCTCTTCCATTGCTATCGTCATATTTTCTTCAATGTTTTGTTGCCTGAATTTAATGGAGAAGAGAGAAAAAAAATGGGATCTTCCATCAGGTGAACCTTATAAGCATCCTTCTGACTTGCAAACAGATCCGGTAATCCCACCAGCTGCAGCTCGCCTTACAAACAGCATGTTTAAACCACCACAAAGACGGCTGCTTAGCAGAGGGACTGCTAGTCATGAACTTGGCTTAGCCCGGAGACACCAAGTCGCTCCCCAGCAGCCACGAAGACTGCTCCTTCCACCACCTTGCCTAACGCACCCGACAGCACCAGCCGACCTTCCGTTTGCAACAGAAACTTGTCACCACAGAGTTAACCTGGAGAACGTGTGAGCGAAAAACCTGCGTATTTATTAGTCGCTCTAAAATAACGCACTGAGGGCACACGATGAAGATGTTGCCAGTAGCTACAACGCTGGAATCCCACACAGCAGATGAACATTAAAATCCTCCAACGTTTCGCCGGTATCTTTCCTTTTCCAGGCATAAGAAGGGAGGGAGGTGAGCCAAACCACAGTGAGAACACCACCACGAGCTCAAGCCCTCACTGCAAATTCAAGGCTACAGAAGAAACGCGCTTCAAGAAGCCCATCACGGCTCCTACAGTAATCTTGCAAGTGGTGGGTATCTGGAGCAACTGCATCCGAAACAGCTTTATCTACCAAGAGGAAAAAGGGCTTCCAATTTTGATGCCATTGCACTTTTCCTTCTCAGTAGGGGAAGCAGAAAAACCCCAAGCTCCTCTCTTACCTATCTGCCTGTACTGTGGTAGCCTCCCCACAGCAAGGTGGGTAGCTGTGGTTTCTGGGCGGGGAAGGAAAACAGCTAACGGCATCCAAGACCTGGCTCGCTTGGGAGCTAAAGCGCCCTGCTACCCCACTGCCAGGCTGTCCCGCCTCATATACTCACAAGACGAGCGCCACACGTTGTCCTGCCCTTTATTGTTTAAGCTTAAATCAGACATACAGTGGTTAATCTTCATTGTGTTTTCTTGTCAAATCCATTACTCTGTTTTCCCTGTGCTTGACACTCTCTCCACTCAAAAGACAGAGATGCGTCTCAAAAAACACAATGCTTGCAACAGCTTCCAATCAATCTTGGGCAGGGCACGTCTAATTAAGCAAAGGGTTCAGAGAAACTAAGTGGGGTGTGAAATCTGGGGCCTGCTAGATGCCCAATCTGTTCCCCAACAGCTGCTCAGCCTTGGGCACATCACCTTTATCTGTCACCTCATCTATGGAGGAAGGAAATAGCTCCTGTGCCTCCGAGCGATGTTTTGCTATCTACAAATGGGTATTTTTCTGCATTGCTACGCTAAGCATTTATCCGGCACCAACACCTTGTCAGTCATAATGCAGGAACAACTCTTATCACAAATGAATTTTGGTTATGACCAACTATGAGCCTGTATCACAAAGACATTTATTGGGGGGGAAAAAAAACCCCATCATTCGTGTTCTGACTCAAGGATTTATCATTCAGTTTAAGAAATCTATCCTCAGCCCGATGCAATTACATTTGGAAGACAGCAAGAAGGAGAGAGTGCTGATGAGCAGTACGTATTTCTACAGAACATCTCTTCTGACAGAGTGATGCTCAGAGTCTGGAATTAGCCAGAGAGACAAAACAATTAGCAGCATACAAAATCAAGTCTCAAAGGCAGCTGGGAGAAATGACGCCACATTGTGCAGAGAGCTCAGCTTAGAGACTAAGACAGGCCCAGCTCTCCAGTTCAAAACAAGCCCGAGACACCCAGGTGCCACCCCTCAAGAGGATCTCGGCTAAGTGCTTTCCACAAGTGCTCTAGTTCCAGAGTGGACCTGCTTAGACAGCTCTGGGACATCACACGCAGGGACAGCGGTGCTGCCACCTCACGACCTGTGCTCTACAGGACGGGGTGTGCCTACACGTCCCCGATTCCCAACCTTCCCACGCGCCTTCCCAAGGGCGGCTCAGAGCACTGCCCTGCAAGCATCTTAAGGCAGGATCCAAACACACTCCTTGCATCCCTCTCCAAGGAAAAAACACTGTGGATAAAGCGCCCCGTGGAAAAAGGCGCCGTGGAGACCTCCAAAGCCTGCACGCAACTTTGGTTTGCTACCTTATGTCTTCTTCTATCTTGGCCTGTGCCTCCAGATCAAAAGGGTCAGCTGAGTAGAGTCGGATCCTCTCCTGCTCCCGCCGGGCTCGGTCCTGCTGCTGCTCCAGCAACACCCTGGTGAATTTCTCTGCAGTAATAAGGAGATACAGAAATGCTTTTTACTGGAAATTAATCTTACAAATCAAGTTCTGGCACAGCAAACTCTTCTTCTTACGCCAGCATGCACTTAGGGGTAGGCTCAGCGGCACACACAAAAAAGGCCTCATCCAAAGGCAGCATGGATGGACCTCAAAGGATCGGTGGCAAACTTGGGAACCCACGGAGATGAAAAGCAACTGGACAGAGCTCTTTCTCCTTGTGTCTGCTACCCAAACTCAGCACAATCAAACTCAGTTTCTTTGCATATACATTTTTTTATGGAAGAAAAATGGAAAAAACATGAAGAAGACAGTATTTAAAACAAAGAGCTGACATTAAAACAGGATTTCATTCTTCTATTGCAGCAAGAAATGCCTACACAATACTCCAAAAAAACCAGCTGCAAAACCAGCAGATAAATGAGACCCAAAGCAGAAATCAGGACTACGGAACTTGCACAATTCCAGCGAGAAGCTTGAGTGCATATGTGTTTCGAAAAAGTTTCAGACAGAGAGAGAAGTGAGATTTCGTAGCTCTCAGTAAGAGCACCCATCTACACGAACAGCTTGCAAAACCTATCACATTCTACACTCAGCAATCCCCGGTACAATAACAGCCTGCAGATCCAGCAAAGAGCAAATGCAAAATTATAAGACATGAAAAGGATACCAACAAAACTTACTTGAAACCCAAGCAACATAGGCAAAGCCAGTGACATCACTACCCCTAAAGCTGAATGCCCACCGCTGAAATCAAGAGGTCCCAGGCGGGACACCTGCTTCACAAAGTCTAGCCGCACGTTTTAAGGACACAGATTTTAGATCCCCACTTTTTGGATGGGCTCTGGCTATTTTTTACTGTGTGGATGCGATCACGTACATTCCCAAACAGACTTGGCAATAAATTAAGTTCTGTAAACGCAGAAGGTTGTGGCTTTGCTTCCAGAAATGCAGCTCCCCTGAAGAAGCTCTCTGGCTCGAAGGCTGTTACATGCTCAGGAAGGCATTGGGTATGCTTTCTCGTTAGTTTTCTTTACATTAGGCTTCTGTATAGCAGGGGCTTTCTGAAGTGCTTGCGGTGCATCCAGCGCAGTCACGCGGCAGGCATCTACGTGTGTATTTGGACGCCAGAGCTGAACTGGATCTGTGCCCGAATACCGACAGTAGCAGTACAGCAGGGCGAGAGCGTAACCAGATCAAACCACTTCCTTCTGACAGCCCGCTGCGGCGATTTGGGACTAAAAACGCACAGCTGATTCAAAGTTTAACGCGCACGAGACAAGACAGATCGGCAGATGAGCCAGTCCTGGGTGTCTTGGGCTTAACCTCTCGTTTTCTGTGCCAAGAGCAGCGCAACTTCTCAAGGTGATGGGAAAAACTCCTGTGCTACGGATGCAGCGCTTGCAAGAAGCACGGGGAAGCTTGAGAGCGCAAAGGACATGGTTTTAGCTCTGGATATGAACTGAAGTCAGAATTAAAGAATGAAATAGGCTGACAATACCCATGCAAGTTGCCTTCTAGCTTCCTTTGACAGAGAGAAATCACTAGGACGTAACCTTGAAAGTAGAAAAAAAGTCTCCTGCTAGAAGCTCCTTCTCTTCATTCATTTCCCCAAACTCAGCAGGATTTATTTCCTAACTAAACATCTCGCAGAGGTTTAGAAGCACATCCTCTGATGCCCAAAACACCACGCTGTTTTCATACTGAGAGGACACCAGAGTTCAAAGCTTTCATCACTTAAAGAATGAGGGACCAACATCAGCTACTCACCTGCAGAGGAAGCGAGGGACACTGTACTAGGCTTCAACCATGCCCAAAATACATGGAACGCTTTCAAGATTAACAGAAACTTCACCATTTATGACTAATCCTATTGAAAAAGCTCCCCAAAGATGCTATTTGTGTGTTCCATTTCCCCTCCCTTTCTGGCTTCCACTTCCACAGCAGCTAATCATTACACAGAGCTGGTTTTATAGCGTACTGCTCTCTGCTGAAGTCTCAGTGGGCTCTGGGATGCAGCAAACGCAACGCCATTATGGGAAAACGTGCACTCGGGAGAGTCTTAGCATAAAAATCAGCAGCTGAACCACCTGTCTTCACGGGAACTTGACTTATCTGTGCATCTGATATTTCAAAGTAGGGGACAGAAGATATTAAAAGAGCCAAGCAGGAGAAACATGCCCAACCTGCCAGAAACAGTCTTGTTCGGAGGGGAACTCTGCCGTGAGTGCTCCCAACTGGCACCTTTTATCAGCATCATCAATGAGTTGGCAGCGAACATCCCAGCTAGTTAAAAACCTGTGGCTGCCTTTTATTAGAACCGAGCTCAAACAGATTTAAAACCACCTCCCGCAGGTTACAAACCCAACTTACCAAGGTCTCCACTGAGCAACGCCTCCGCCAAGGGCGGATTGCGCTCTTTCAGCAGGGACAGCTCGTGGGGATTCGCAAGCAACATCTCCCGTAGCAGCGCCGGATTGTCCAAACCCTGAGGGAACGAAGGGGCATCGGGAGGCGACGGGCGGACACGCTGTGCTGGTGGCTGATGCTGCTGAGCAGAGGTCCCAGGAACCGCGATGCTGCTGAAGTCTATCCTTGGCAGACCTTGAGGGGGAAAAAAAGAGGTCAGATGCGTCAGTGCTTCACATTTAACGATTCTGCTTGAAAAACACAGTGGAAAAACCGCGGGAAGGATGAGCCGCTCTTAATGCTACAGCATTAGACCGGATTCTGCGAACAGCAATCCGTGTCGGAAGCACAGCCACGTACTTGGGTTACTGGGTTAGGAATGCTAGCGCGTATTTATGTAACTAGTCTAGCCTTCTACCTGGCCCATTTTTTATCCCCCGAAACGCACTTACTGAGTTGCAAAGCGGTTATTTCCAGCTTCACAAACTTGAATATCACAAGGAGAGACTGCAAGGCTAAACCCTGTGTCTCTAAGGCGCTTCCGAATCTCTCTGATTAAAAAAAAAAGCCATGTGGGGAAGAAAAAAAAAAAAAAAGTAACAGCTCCACAGACCTGCACTGCAGGTACCAATCCTCTCGCCGAGGCAGGAGGCCGAGGACCTCAAGCAACGCTCTCAGGCCCTTCTCAGCCAGCCGAACCTTCTCCAGCGATATTTTATCAGGGGGATTTGCTAGGAATCACTGCAGAAGGCAGGACGGAGGAGCAGGGCTGCCCTCAGATGTTATCTTAGAAGTCTTTTGCACAATTGCATAACTGGATTTGTTAAGATGTGGCTTCTCTGGGTGTTTGTCACAGTACGGTTTCAGAGCGCACATCGCAACAGCCCCATAACACGTCCGAGCCGCGCAGACCGCGTATTACTGTGCCACTACACCGAGTAGCAAGGCAACCAGCGGTTGTATGGGAATTCACAAGCCTTCACAAAAACCGCTGCTGTTTCACCAGTTTTCCTTTCTATTTCCCCAAAAGAACAGCAAAATGGTATTCGCTTCCTTGGAATTAAAAAAATCCCATTAAATAACAAGTCCTTTTGCTTGTTTTAAAAGCCCCCTGCCTCATCCCTAGCTGCCCTCCCTTTCTAAGTGTTTCGCCTAAAGGAGACAGACAGGAGATGGAGTTGGTGTTTGATAAATATTGAGAACTTTGCACCCTCAGAGCAAAGGTTAGCACAAATCCTTTCTCACCTGGGAAACGGATGGAGGGCCGTGGCTCCACGGTCTCTTTCTGTCGCAAAATCACCACGTCGCCGTCTTTCAAGCCATAGGAGGCCAAAGATCTGTTGTTGTCAGTTAGAGGCCGCTCCGCATAGACTATCTGTTCACGGAGAGAGTGCAATGAAAAACACCGTGCATGACAACGCAGACGATACCTTGCCCCTTTTTTTTTTTTTTTTCCCTCCAGGAAAGCATTCTGGTAAATCCTCTGGACCCATCTCAAGCTTCAGAAGGGAAGGTGCACGATTCTTGCCATGGGCGCGGGCAGGCCCTGCCGAAGCACCTCTACCTCAGGCACAGAAAGACCTCAACGGGTAAGCAGCTGGAGAACGACAGCGCGTTAGTGTTACCGAAACCCGGCAGCGGCCTCTCGAAACCCTCTCGGGGAAGGGTTGGTCTCTCTTAATTAGAAGCCAAGACTTTTTAACAGAAAGCAAGCCTTGCACCAGGGCTGTTTGCCACACATTTCCAAAACCCAATCTCTACGATCGCACAAGTCACGGCTGCCTTCTGCAGCGTTGTCTTCCCCACAAATCAACACCTATTGACCAAGGACCAACTGCATACACGCAGGCAGCGTCGATCAGGATTGATCCGTGGATGATCCAGTCTGATATCTACGATCTCTGCCTTCTCCCACAACAGTTCCCCAGAATAACCAGTTTTACAGGGCCCTCAATGATTAGCTCAGCGATTTCCAGCTTACTTCAGTGATGTAACTCTATCCAGACTTGAAGGTTCAGCACCCAAAGACACCACTCCCGAGACCGCAGCCAGTCCATGATGGGGAATTAACTTCTTTTGACTATAAAAGACGAAGTCACATCATTTTCTATTATGATAATCTGATTTAACGAGGGGTCCACATATTAAACATAAAAACGTATTGAAATAAAAAAGAATTATCTCCATGGGAACATTTCTGTTAACATTAGATCTGTAATACCTACAGATGTCCTAAATTACAGGAAAGCAGAAGGAATAAAATAAATAAAAAATGCGCTTTATGGGAACAAAAGTTCCCAGAAACGGTATCTGCTACACATTAAGGCTTCTGCAGCTTCATCAGAGCGCAACGAGACTGGGCAGATCCTACCCCTGGCAGGAGGCCAAAGCAAGAAGCGCCGGAGAACTCGGCCTAAACCCGTCGGGCATACGATCCAATTTCACGTTTACCACCTAGTTTAGCGAGACCCGCGTCTCTCCAGGTCTGGAAAAGGCCGGTTCAGCAACAACAGGTTTGCTGCAGGTCGGGACTGGCAGAGCCGCGTGGGAGAAGCTTTCACAGTCCTTGTGTGGATGGGCTATGGCCCGACACTGTCGCAAGCAGCAGATCCAAAAAGAAGATCCAAAAAACCCCCATTACTAAGTGTCTTAAGGTCTGGAAGACGCTACAGACTTTGACTGCTTTGCTGCAGCAACTCAGAAATATTACACAGAAATACTACGCTAATGCACTCTAACGGCGGAGATCCATCGCCAGCGGTGTGCCAAAGACAAGACAGAAAAAGCAAGAATAATAAGTTCCCCGTACGACAGCAGAGCCGTCAGAATTGGAGAAACGCACGTTATTAGACACAAGCGTGAGCTTCCTACCTTCTCATTAACGACACGCTTAACAACCTCAGCGGTGTTGCACCAGACAGGGTCCCTTCCAAAGCAAACAGGGGCCCATCTGCAAGCCATATTAAGGTGCGCAGTCTCTACTCCCGTGGTTTGCAAGACATTACCGGCGTAATTAAGGTTAGCTTGCGATGGGAAGAGTCCCAGCGCGTCCCGCCCGGTCTGACTCGGTAACGCCGCTGCCCACAGAGAAAGCAAGCTTGTAAAATAAATCTGAGCTGCACGCGCAAATCTTAAATGGCAGTTTCCCTGCGCAGACACTCTGGAAGAGACAAGTTAATCAGTTTAAGTGAGGTTTTACCTCTGTCATCTTGCTGGGATTGGATTTATGAGCGTTCGGCCTTAACACCTCAGACAATGAATTAAGCACCCGGCACTCACTCTACATCCATTAGCAGCACGGCTTAACACGCTTTTGACCCGTTGTGCTCTGCTGAAACAAACTGATACAATTTTGCTGCATTTTGATTATCTGGTTCGTAGCATATTTTAGAAGGCAAGCACGTAGGTTGGCCAGGTACCGGACACGGGCTCTTCTGGAGGTGACCTGGGCAGGGATGCAGGTGCCGAGACCCCATGGCGGCTGGATTTTGCACGCTGCCGCAGGGTAGAACCTCCTTACAGAGCAAGGAACCCAAAACAAGAGCACTAGACGCCACCAGCAACCGTAAATCAATCCAAACCCAGAAACGGCTAAATCTTCCTGTGCGCAGCCAAGGACAGGAGCTGCACGGCGCGTAAAGAAAGTGAAACGAAGGAAACAACGGTGCTGCCAGAAGAACACCGTTCTGCCGAACGCCTCGCTGTCCCCTCTCCAGAAGAGCTGCCGCATCGATGCATGGAGGAAACCGCAGCGAGCCGAATGATTTCCCCTCTCCTCACCCAGCTCCTCTTATCACCACAGCCTGCCAGCGGCCATCCCCATTATCTCACGCCGCCCTCTGCGCCTTGCGACCGCAGCCATCCCTCGGAAACCTCGTGGCCCCCTGCTCGCCTCCACCCCAAACTGCAGCACCCGGAATTCATTTCACAAAACAGCAGAGAATAAGACTGGGATTAACCCTCCTCCACACGCAGCTCTGGTTTGCTCCACCCTGCACAACCCTTACTATTAAATTTCTCCTCTTTTGTGCCAACGCAACACCTTTAATGCAACGCGGGCCTTGGTTACAGAAAAATAGCAGTAAACCACCAAGCTTGGTATACGTAAGGCTGCCTGTTTGCGGAGGATGGTTTGAGCGCGCAAAATCCTTCCACGCAGGATGCTGCTTCACCGATAACTTCTCTTTTTATAACTTTCTCCCCACTGAAGGCCCTCCAAGTGCTTCACAAAGACTGGGCAGAAACAGGAAAGAAAAGGACAATACATACGTGGCTAGAAAACATCAAAATAATAATAAAAAAAAGAGATAGCAACATGATGCATACACGGCAGATGGGTGAGCAGAAGGAAAGCAGAGGTGGTTACAAAAAGCACAGCACTGATCCCTGTTACCTGCGGCTGATATAATCGCAAAACTCTGTGGCAGTTTAATTGCGGTGGAGCACAAACGCAAAGCGAAGGAACTCCTGGCAAAGTAACAAGCAGAAAAATCCATGACCCCTCATTATCCTAAAATAGATGCAGAGCTGGCGGGTTACCCCGACACCAGGGGGACAAAGCTGACAACGAGGAGTTGATGCTCCACGCACCCGGAGACATCGAAGCCACCGAGCGCTCGCAGAGTCCCACGCGTAGAGCTTGTCCCCGTTACCGGCTGGGAATTTGGGCACCTTGCTGGTGGCCAAGACCTAGATGCGGGGGGTTTGCTGGAGCGTAGCAGGTGGGGACCTTTGCAGGAGGTGGTTTCTCACTTTCTACCTACCAAAAATCAACACTTTTTCCCCTAAAGGAAAATCCACCTCACCTTGATTTTCTACCCCTGCTTTGGAGACGGCTTCCCTCTCAAAACCAACCTCTCGTCTCAAAATAAAAGGCTCGCCAAAGGCAGAGGTAACGCAAAACGCCACAGGCGAAGCGTCGGGAACCTGCTCGGTGAGGGAACACGTCCACTCAAGGGCTGCCGGCTCAGCCGTTTTTCCGTCGCTGACTAAGATTTGCTCGACTGGAAAAATACTTCATTAATTTAGATGAGGAAAAGACTCGGGAAGCAAAAGCGATCGCCGCAAAACTCCGCAAACTCTGCCAGGCGCGGCCAGTGCTGACATTGCCCCGCTGATAAACAGGTAGAAATTGCAAAGAAGAAAAAAAAAAAAAAAAAAAGGAGGCTTAGACCAAAAACA
>VZTL01055747.1:68759-84581 GCA_013400535.1 Scopus umbretta | reverse complement strand
GCCGTCAATCAGGGGCGCTCCACCAATCAGCGGGCGCCTGGCGGGAGGGGGCGCCTCCCTCTCCCCGCGTGTCGCCGGGCGGCGGCGACAGCGGCGACATTTCCCCGACAGCCGCCCGCTCCCGGGGCCCGGCCCCCCCCGGCCTTTAGGGGCCGTCCCCGCACCCACCCCTGTGCTTTCTGGGGCACGNAAAAAAAAAAAAAAAAGGAGGCTTGAACCCAAAACAGTGAGTAAACCCCAGACAGACAGACAGACAAGAGCCGCTCCCGTGCCGCAGCCTGCCGTGTGTTTTGGCTCGCTCACGATGAGCGAACCCCGAATGCGGGCCGGAGGGGGATCTTCGCTGGGGGTAACCAGGCGGGCACGCCGTTCGGTCCCGCACCTGTNCCCCGTCTCCCTCGGTGTGCCTCATGGGACCCCCGGTGGGCTTTTCGGGGCGCCCCACGCCCCCCCGACGCCCTCTTTTGCCTCCCGGTGTGCCCCAGCCTCGCCGCGCTCCCGCCGTTCCCTGCTCCNGGGGGGGGGGAGCCTCAATCTGCCCTTTCCACCCCAGACGCGGGCAGGAACTCGATACGATGAATAAACGCTTTCCCGAACGTTTCAGCCTCGTTCCCCGGGGTCTGAGGAGACCACGGGCTGCCACCGTCCCTGCTCCCTGACTCCCGTTCCTCCAAATCTTTCCTCGTTAAAAGGCCAAATTCCTCTGAAAACTCAATTTTAAATTTGAAAAAAAAAACCAAAAAACAAAAAAACCCACACCAAACCCCGCAACATTTTTTCGCCTTTTCGGCTCCACCGCGGGAGACCCAGCCTTTCCCGGAGGGAGGCCGGGAAGCCATCGAGTCACCGGGGACGCGGAGCCCTCTCCCGAGGAGACGAGGAGGATTCTGAGGGAAAAGGGACACGTTTCTCCCCAAAACCGAAAGGTCGGCGCGGGGAGGGACACCCCCCTGCCCAAAACACCCCCCGAACTCCGGGATCCGGCGGGGCGGAGGCGCCGGGGGCTGCAGCGGGGTCACGCAGCCGTTTCGGGCCCCGGGGACCCCAACCCCGCGGCTGGGGCGGGGAACGAGCGGGCCCTCTCCCGGTGCAGGGCCTGACCTGGCTCTCGGCCGCCGGGATCCCGGACTCCAGCTCGCAGAGAGCGCGGAAGTTTTGCAGTTCGAAGTCGGCGTCCACCTGGAGGGAGAAGGTGAGCTCGCTGCGGTCGCGGCGCAGGCAGAACACGGTGAGCAGCATGNTCCCGCCGTTCCCTCCCCGCCCAGCCCACGCAACGGCCGGAGCGGCGAGAGCGACGCGGGGACGCGGCCCTCATGACGCGGGGACGCGGCCGCAAGCGCCGCACGGCGAATTCACTGCGCTTCAGCCCAGGGGAGGAACGAGACTTTATTTGGAGAAAGGGAGCTGATCTCGAATCGACACCATTCCAACGGCGCGGCGACACAAACGCGGCGAACTCGGCAAGGAACAACGCCAGAGGCGTCACGCTTCCACCTCTGCAGACGCTTTGGCGACAGGTTTCCCCCCCGAAATTTCATTTTCTTTCCTATTAACCCCCCCCATGCGTAAAAATAAGACGACCAAACACAAATCCACAGCGTGCCTGGCACCTACCGGTCCTCACGCGGGTACAAACGAGGGTCCCGAGCGCTGCCCGGCCCCAGGGAAAAGGCTTTTCCTCCCACAGGGAGCTCAGTCGGATTTCTCCTTCTCCTTCATGTGCAGGAAGACGATGCTGAACATGAAGAGTCCAACCATCATGGAGAAGGCGCCGGCATAGTACGGGTACGCCGAGGGGATGAAGCGTTCGTACTGTGTGTGCTGGAGGGGACGCACGGACACCTGGGAGGGGAGAAAGCGGCCCCGTCAGTCTGGCAGCCCAGGCACCCTACCGCCGGGGTGATGGATTCCCGCCGGGACGACGGATTCCTGCCGGGGTGATGGGATTCCCACCGCGCTTACCTGGGTAGAGGAGTAGAGGTGGGTGTAACCCAGCCGGTTATAATCCACTTTAAACTGAAACACGCCGTAGACGTCCGGCAGCTTGAACTGCACGCTGTATTTGCCACCTGAGAAAGAGACGGCGGCGACGTTCGGGTGACGCGTGAAGCTGTGGTGGCCGAACGGCGAAGACAGCCGCAAGGCGGGGCCGGGGCGGCGAGGGAAACCTACCGTTCCTCTTCAGGAAGGTCCGCACGAAGGGATCGATGCGGACGAACTCCAGCTGAATATCGTCTCCGTCGAAGGGGACCCACTTGCCGTCAGAAAGCTTTTCGATTACAATGCTGTACTCCTGAACAGACCCGCAATGTGTGAAGTTAACGAGCGATGCCCGAAAACGAACCTCGACCCATCCCGAGTTCAAATTTCCCCAAATTCCTTTTCCAAAGTAGCTCCCGCGTCCCCTCCTGCCCGCACCACAGGCTCCAAGCAGGCAGCTTACCACGAGATCGGTGACGGTGTAGGCATTGGGGGGCGCGAGTTCCCCCACGCGGTGGTGGGACACCGCTCCGACGCGCAGCACTCCCTCCTCCTTGAACACCCAGCGGGACAAGGCAACAGCCAGCTCGTAATTCCCCGTCTGCGAGTATCTAGGGACGAAGGAAGGCTGAGGAATGACGGCAGCCGCGCTGAAAAAATGCACCGCGAGCCGAAACCCAAACCAGTAATAGATGTGAAAGCGATGAAAATCTAGCCGGGGCTGAAGGAGGGAATTGCTTCCCAAAGCGCTTTGTTCCACAAGGCCAAAGGAAGGCATCGCCCCCGTTTAATTCACGCTTTCTGCTGTTTCCCCCAACATGAATACTTTTTGCCTATTTCCCAGGATATTCTTCACCAAACAGCTCCCCAGGTATTCCTCGGCCAGGGATGCCAGGAAGCCAGCATACCTCTTGGAGCCAGGGGTAGCTTTCTGCACAGCGGAATTGAAGAAGGCGTCGCTGAAGAAATCCAAGGAGCCACTGAAAACAACACGGGCGTTGTTCCGGGCTTGGAGTCCCGCGATCAGAAGGGTGTTCTTCCCGACGGCGTGCGGGTACTGAAAAGGAATGTGTTTGGAAGAGCGTTTCGCCAATTTAAGGGATGATTAAAGGAGAGTTAATCGCCAGTTTGCTGCGGGGTGGAACAGCCTGACTGTAGCTAGCACAATCCACAACGAAGCAGAAACCAAGAATAACCAGGAATGGATTCACAGCTTCTGCCCTCTCCGACTGGAATGAAACCAGGAGACACGCTTTGATCCAGGCTGGCCTTTCTTCCAAAGCATCCCTCACGCTGGACATTTTCCCACCAACAGAAAGCAAAGAGGAAGATTCCCTGGGCAATGTCGGAAAGCAGACGACAGCCCGACACTTTCAAAAATCAACCGGGAGCCCGAACACGTGAGGAGTTTTCCAGGTTGCTGCAATTTGAGGGACTTAATCAGAGAAATGTAGTCCGGATGAGGAGAAAAAGTAACCGAGCGTACCTGAGTAATAGGCTTATCCGGGAAGAAGGAGTAAGAGGTGGAAGAGCCAGTCAGGATATCCAGCACCAGCGGGTTGTCCGGATCAGCCACCATCCTTGCAGGGAGAGGCAGGGTGAGCAGCACCAGGACCCCAGGCCCCCCGTGCCCAGAGAACCTCCTCGCCCCTGGGGTGCGGCAAGACCACCGCACACGCCACAAAATGAGGTATTTCCTCAAGATATGCAGTCAAGCTCCACCAATTTACGTTAAGAAACGCTGCCACGTTAACAACTAAGCTGCTTTGGAGATTTTCTTTTCATCGTTGTCTGCAATCAAGAGGGGCTGCTCGTGTTCAGAGTCGCAGCTGGCTAACCCTACGCTTACCTCGCAGCGCGCCACCGGTATTTTTCCTCCGCTTCCCCAACAACAGCCACCTCACCCCACTCCCTGCGCCGCGGGTCGCTTACCCGACTCCTCGGAAAAGGACGGGGTTCAGCGCTGCCTTCCCCACGATGGTGGGGGCCTTCAGGAGATTTTCAGCGTCGGCGACTATGAGCGTGTGCTGGGAGAAACGAGAGAGCGGCGTGAACGCGCTGCGCGGGCAGGTGGGTTGATGTTTGCTGCCGGCAAGCGACGGCTGCTCTTCTTCTTGGAAAGTTCACTTTGTTTTTACAGACAATTGAAACGGAGCAGCTCTTGGATGCACGTTACAATTCAATTAAAAAGCAGAAAACTGGGGTTTTTTTGTTTAATTATGATCAAAGTAATTGATACTGATACATAAAGAAATGTAAACCGCCTTTTGATAAAGACAGCAATACCTACAGTATTTTACTTCCCCATATTTAGCAACTTTCATCCTTAAACTAGGAAAACATCCATGTACTGCTTAGTTAAATTTAAATAAAAAATTAGCAGAGTATTTTAAGTTCAGACCTTAACATAGGTTTCAACTTTCAAGTACTGGATGACACTAGGGGGAGAAAAAAATAATCATAGAAACGTATACATTTCTATACTGGTCTCTGGGACTGAAAATCCCCCTTCCCACAGCCGAAGCGCCGCACTCAGCGTCTGAGGCGCTTCGCCCACAGGCAGAGTTCCCCACACGCGCACTTCAGAGCGGTTCAAAACCGCCAATAACGGTGGCGTGGCTGCCTGAGACACGGTGACAACTCGAAATTACTCCAGGTGGTAGAAAGATCAAACCCAGGAAATTCATTAAGACGGATTTGAGGGCAAAGACCCGAAACGAGTACAGCAGCACTATGTCATGCCGCCAGATAGAACTATGTATGACTTTCTTAGGAGGAAGCTGAGAAAACGGAAAATGGATGGAAGAAAAAACAGGAAAACAAGGACAGAAGATTCATCCCCAAACCTTTACACCTAAGTTCTCATTAAAAAACCCCAAAACCTGTGGGCAAACCCGCTTACCTGGCCGGGGTCAGATATATCGTAGTTGTGATGGTCGATGACAGCTGTCCTTTCCTCATCAAACTCGATCCCACACTCGCTGCCCAGCTCTCGCAGTGGGTCACCTGGAAGGACAAAACAGATTCTCCCTTGCGCAGTGCATTCGGGACACACCACCAGTCTCAGCACTGAACGTAAAAAGTAAATTCAGCTTAGAGTCACACATTCCGACCCTCTACGAGCCAAAGCCCGAGAAGCATCACAACCTCCCTCATCTAAATTCCCGTTTAAAATGAAAAAAAAAAAGGCTATTTATCACCTATTTCCTTACAGCAAAAACCTTGACATTCACAAGAAACTCTGTCTCCTCACCATTTTTGTTGCAGGAACTCAGGGAAGGATGAATAAACTGTTTGCTTGCTGCAAAGCGTAAGCAGCGTAGGTACCCGTTACAAGAAGCGTCTGAAACGCACTAATTTGCTCTGACGAGCGTTTGTACTTACCGATGTCTGAGCTGGCGGCGACGAGGACGCTGCCGCCGCCATCGATGAAAGCGGTGATGGTCTCCACATTGATGTTTCCACCAAAATCTGAAAGCGCACACCAGAAATTCATGACCAGTTCTCAGATATAATACCACGGCAGAATTAAACCATGGTAAAACTCCAAACCATTTTTACCGTGGCTGAAAGAGCCACTGTTAAAGGCCTGGACGTATCTGCAGTTTGCTACCGGGTACAAGACACAAAAGATAACACCTAAAGCGCAAAACTTAATTAAAATTTACAAAACACTTGGAAATCCAGTTCCAAAAATGCCTCCAAGCTTCAAAAGCACTTGAGTTTTCCCCTCCTGTATTTACCTTCTATGGATGGTGAGAAGATGATCAAGTTGTCATACAGAAATTCTCCATATTTTATCAGGGACAGGCCCGCATCATCCGCTGTCCGGAAGGTGAGATCGAAGCCCCTGTCTGCAGCCGCAAGACAAAACTGACAAGGTTCACCTTCCACGCAATCAACACATGTAGCAGCAAAGCAGCATCAAGATCCTGAGGTTTATCTCCCCAGTAAACAGTGGTGTTTTGTTAAAAACGGCATGGGGGCTTTGGGGCTTGGCTTGGGGGCTTTAGGGTTGTGTTTTACGTGCCCCCAAGGAGCCCCTTCATCGCAAGGATGCCACGCCAACACCCATCAAGCGGGGACCAACACTGCAGGGGACCCAAAGTACAGGCATGGCTGCGGAAACAACCCCGGTCTCTTCCCTCAGCCCCACCAGGGGAGCCCCCTCACCCTCAGGGGACCCTGATCCCCTCCCTCAGCCCCACCAGAGGTGCCCCTCGTCCCTCAGGGCACCCTAGTCTCCTCCCTCAGCCCGGGGGCGGGCCCTACCCGCCAGGCTGCGGAAGAAGAGCGAGTGCGTGTCCCGCAGGTTGCCGTTCTCCAGCAGCACCAGGGTGCGGGCCCCCCCCTCAGCCCCGGCCGCCGCCACCGCCAGGAGCCCCCACAGACGGAGCGCGGCCGCCGCCATCTTGCTCGCCGGCGCCAAGCTTCCCCGAAAGCGGCCGGGCGCGAGCAGCCAATCAGCGCCAAACGCCGCGCCCACGCCTTCCAATTACCGACAGACAGCTCCTCGCCGCCGGCCAATCACCGGGACGCGGTCGTGACCCCCGCGCGGCCGCCGTAGCGGCGCTGAGGAGCGGGGAAGATGGCGGCGCGGCCCGCTCCCGCCCTCGGCCGCGGGAGGAGGCGGGTCCCCAGTACCAGACCTCAGAATGGCGGTGGCAGACTGGTTTATTGCAGCGAGGGAGGGGGGCACAGGGCGCAAGAGAACACGGTGAGGGCGAGCTCGCCCTCTGTCCCGCCTGTTCCTCACCCCGGTGTGGAGCGAGAGCGTTTTGGTGCAAAAACACAGAGATTCGGCGTCTTCCTGTGTTGCCGGAAACCCCAAGGGTGGCGGAGTCAGAGGGGGCGGCTGTCGGAGCCGGCTTTGCCCTTCTTGTGCCTGGCGGGGAGGGTCGGCGGGGCCACGGCGAGGGCCTGGAGGCGGAAGGGCCGCGGCCGGGGCATGGCGGAGGCGCCGCTCCGAGCCCACTCCGGCCCCGGCGGAGCTGAAAGAGGAGAGGAAGGGGCGGCGGTGGGCGCCCAGCCTCGCAGGACGCCAAAAACAGGCCTCGGCCTGCGAAACATCCCTCTTGAGGTCAAGGGAGCCGAGCCAAAAAAGCGCTCCCTCAAAAAATACCAAACCCCAAAGAACAGAAAAGGAGGAAAATGAAGGCTACGGCCAGGGATATACGGGCAAAAGTGGGTTTACCTCTGTCCTCGGCTGGGTCGAGGCGGAGGATGCGGCTGGCTCGCGTGGATCGGAAGTAGTTGTTGGCGATGGTCTCACTGTCGCTCCTGTTCAGCACCAGCTTGTAGCGGTCTTCCTCAGGCTGGAAAGCGGAAAACACCGTCAGCAGCGCTGGGCTCTGCGCTAGCCCTCAGGTTATGGCTTAGAAATACGGCAAAAATGGGTAAAATACAGAACAAAAGGGAGGAGAGATGCACCATACCGTTAGTGCTCCGCTCTTTTGGACAGGTTTGGGCAGTGGCAGGGCTGGAACTGTTGTGAGAAGAGACAGCGTTAAGGAGTCGTCGTCTCTAAAACAACGGTCTCCTGACTGCACTCCCCGATCCCCAGTATGGCTCCAGTCACTGGGCTCCCAGAGATTCCCGAAGGAATCCATCCCACGCTTCGCACTAGATGATGTTATTATCCAAACTTTCTGTACGCGGAGGATTTTATAAGCGAGCGCAGCCCGAACGTGATCTGCCGAGCCCGGAAGCAGCCATGCAGCGGCGGCACCATCCAAATGCTTTGCTTACCTGCTGGCAGGTGGGTTTTTTGAATGACAGGCTCTGGAATTTTCCAGCAGCCGGTTTCCTCATCCCAGATGGATTCGCGCTTGATCTTCTCCAGATTGCTGTAGTTGCAGTCACGCCGGACGAGGGACTGCACCTGGTCCAGCAGCTGCTGGAAGAGCAGCAGGTCTCGCTCCAGGCGGCGGATGGTGCCGAGATAATCGATCTTTTCCAGCTCAAACTCTGACTGCAGATCTTTGATCTCGGTCTCGGCAGCCCGCAGCTGGGACATAAAACCAAAATAAGTTGCTGGGATCGTAAAGGAGAGAGACCACTGGTTGTGAGTACAGGAATTCTTCCAGCAGAAACAGAAAGACACGCACAAAAGCTTTGGCATTTGGGAGGATTTCTAATTTATAATTGAGATGAGATTTGTGGGGAGAGATTATTCCGCGTTCATTTTAATGAAAAATTTCTCATGTTTCTCCAAAATGCCGAGCCTTTGAATGGACCTTAAGTATTACTAGCATGGTCTGCGTCCAATGCTAATGAACTGTCAGGAGTTCCTAATTTCCATGGGAAAGGTGCAATATTTCTTTGATAACCTAAACACAGAAACAAAGCAAGTTCTTAACGTGCAGATTTAGGACTGCACACACACACTTTTTTTTAAGCTCCTCTGATTCTGCCTCATCAGAGCAAAACTGATTTCCAAGTGTGCTGAAAATTTAAGAGCATTGCTTTTATATATATATATATTTTTTTTTTTTTCCTCCTCCCAGAAAACTTTTCAGTGTCATTTCTTCCAGGAAAAGGGAATAATTTCTTCCAGCAGAGGGAGTCGCATCCTCTCCCATCACCAGACATGATCCTCCAGCCAGTGCGCTGCACACTAAGGAGACCTGCCTTTAAAACAGGTGGGGTTTTGGGTTTCAACAACTTAATTCACCACCCCGAGGGCTGCTGCGTCCGATATTTCATCAAAACACACGCAACCAACCTTACAGGTACTAACGCAGGCACGCGTATGAAATAGTTCACGCAGCCAGAGTCATTCTCTAAACGTACCGCCCTAAAACACCTCAACCTAAAAAAAAATACGGAGTATGCAGAGGAGGAAAGAGATGCTCCCTAAATCTTCAGCAGGGATAAGAGGGAGCTGCTCACCTTCTTCTGCACCTTCTCCAGCAGCTTGCTTTTGGCTCGAACCTCCTCCTGGATGGAGTCGTAGACGTTAAGCAGAACCCAGTCGCTGCTGTCCTCGTTAGACTGCTGCAGCGCGGCCACCAGCTGCAACCTCCGCTCGTCCGCGTATTTTTTCCGGCGTTTGCGCTTTTCTTTGAGGTCCTTGTTTTTAGCCTGTTCCCCCCCCACCACCTGTCGTTCTAGCATCCACAGCCTGGAAAAGGCAAATGCTTCTCTTAGCTCCGCAGTGCAAAGCACCGGCTGCGTAAGCGTGGAGGAACAACGTTTGGGAAGACACGGAACAGAAAACAGAGATTTCTGATGAGATTTGCTGCCCTGAGTAATCATGGCAAATTCCACTTTTATTAACAGTTTCTGCCACAGATACTCAAGGCAAAGCGCGTGTTATTCTGAGCACCTCTGTCAACAAGTATGTCTGGACATCTGGATCTACGCTCACAGAATTCTTTTTAAAAACCCTGTTTTGTGCAATGTATATTTAATATCCCATTTCTTATTTTGAAAGACTCTCAAGGCAAGCACAAAATGTGCCAAAATTACGCAAACAAATATTTTCAGTGGTTGATACGGGAGTGATACGGCTGGAAGCCAAGTGCAGTTTCTTTTTTGGGGCAGTATCAGCCAGGGTTGATGACTTGGGCGATCTCAGGGTTTCTGCTTGAGCGTTGGCACAGACCCGTATTTGAAATCAAGCTCATCTCACATCTGTGCCACGCAGCCCCGTACACTCCGACATGGAAATAAAGCCGTGCTCCGGAGCCGTTCTCTTTGTCTGCACAGGGACCTGCAGCAGAGCAGATAGCTCAGGCTGGCCAGTGCTGGCTCAAATTGGAGAAAATCCCACTGCTGACAAAACTTCTGCTGATAATAGCCTCTTAATTATCTTCAAACCCATCTGAAAGAGCTCGTTCTCCACCAGAGATGACCTGCTATTCTGCTGTACCGCACTTGCCAAGAAGCCTTCGGTTTTATTTGCTCAACGCGCGCTTGAATCCTTGCTTTGCTGAGTGTCGGAGATCTCACAGCGTCCTGATGCGTAAAGCTTTTAACAGGTGGCTTTGAAAATCCCCACGCCTGCAGAACCAAACCCTCCCGCCTAATCTGTGGAGAACTTTGATGTTAACAATGGAATTGGAAGAGCCTGTTTGTCACAAAAAGGAACGCTGCAATAGGACTAGTAAGATTTGGTACACAGTCAAAACGCATGGTTCCTTTGGAGACCTCTCCATCAATAACTAGAATTGCCCGAAAATTACAGACGCTGCTATTCTAGATTTCTTGATAGCTCCTTTTCAGCTGGGAGAGGCCCAAGAGAGCAAGCATGCGCCACAGCAGCTCACGGTAAAGCCGAAAGACTGGTTAAAAACCACAAGGCTTTTCAGAATCAAACTCCATCATCCACAATATATTTTACATTGAGCATTTCCAATTTTAATTCCACGCAACAGAGCGCAAGGGAGAAATCACCAGAATTTGCCTAAAGTGTGTATTTCTGAAACAGCCCAGGCAGCTCTCGCATCCCCGGCCTGTGCTCCAGGCCCTGGGTCTAATGCTGCCCCTAAAACGTGATTATTGGGAAATGCTGATGTCAGTTCTGGCTGACGTCTTGCAAACGCCATCAGATGCGCAAGTTAGAGGCACAAGTGACCTCGGTGACAAGGGAGAGTCGTGGAAGACGCACGCTCGTCCATCCACATGCACCGTGAGCAGCAGGAAGGCCTGCTACCTTTCTTGTACTGCTACGAGAGGGTTCTAAGTGCCCTTCAAAAACCTTGAAGAGGAGAAGGAGGCTGCCTCCATAACCTGTTTGGGCACTTAAGGTCTGTCAGCCAATGCCAGACTCGACTTTATAAACTCCTTATAAATTACACTTGCAAAAAGCCAGAGAAGGAAGAGACTTCCGTGCCTACAGCTCTAGGCAGGATTTGTTATCAGGAAAGCATGCTTTTTGCATCCACATCTGCTGACACAGACCTCTCCAGATTTTTCTCTCATAATTCTGACACTTAGCGTCATCGAACACCGTGGCTAACAGCTGCTTATCTGCCCAAAGAGGACAAAGTTAATTTTGGGGTAAAGCATACGCGTCTGCCCAGTTTTGTGCTGCACTGAACTCGCAGCTGACGCTCGAGAGTTGTAGTATCATGGAAGAACAGGGTTGCTTCTTGCCTGCGTGTGTCGTAAGCAACACACAAGAGGCAGTTAGCGGGAGCGGCGTCACCACTGACCTGGCGAGCACCTGCTGCTGGTCTGCAGGCATGGAAATCCCCTCGGCAGCGACGGCCACCTCTGCTCCAGCACTCGCCCTGCTCACACTGCCAGCGTCTTGGACAGTCCGAGGTGCCGCTGGGTCCTGAGGACGAGAGAAATACCAAAGGCTGCAGCTCTGAAGAGATGCAATGCGAGTACTAGGACAGACGAAGCACAACGCTACCCGCTCCGGTTTGTTCAGCCCAGGGGGGTAAAGTAGGCTTAAGGGTACCTGGGCTGACGTTGGTTCTTCATCTGCTGCAGCAACAGAGCCTTCAGGCAAAGGTGTCTCATCAGGAGTCCTTTCCATCTTTGCGGCAGCTGAAGAGTAAAAGTGAAAATGTCAGCAACAAGCTCTGCAAAACTAGAGCATAAATCTGTGGAAACATCACACAAAGTCTTCACCAAAAGCTAAGAACTACGTGTCTGGAAGGAAAAGGCCCGATATTTACCTTCTTACGCTGGTCAGCAAAAGCCCTCAAAGACCTAGAGGGTGTATCATGTAAGGAACGCAGGTTTTACAGGGTTGGGAGAGCCTAAATCCTCACGTTCGCACACAAATAATCTATTTCAGAGGCCAGGGGGGTGCACATTTGTAATCGGGGGGGGAAGAGCCTCTGAGCTTAGAAAGCAATAGCATCGAAAATGAGGAATATAGGTTCAAGAATTAATATTGGAGAATAAGTGCTGTACAAACACATTGCAAACGTGCTCTGAGGCACTGCAGAAGTATAAATGAAAAGCTGTCACAAAGAGGATAGCTGGCAACAATTTATAGGTATGCGAGAGAAATGTCTACCCTCCGGCAGAGCAACGGTGTTGACAGTCCACCGAGAGACAGAGGGCTGCATGACGTTTGCATGCGATAGAAGAAACTGCCGCAGCCACCCTCATCTGGGGCGCGTGCGTAGTGCAAAGCCGATCGGGCCAAGACAGAGCAGCGCCTGCCGAGAGCAGTCATCTCAGCAGCCCAAACCTCTGCTCGAGAGAAACGCTGCGCTAAGTCAGAAGCAGCTCATGAAAATCGCATCTTGTCACCTCAAGGCTGACAAGGTAGGGCCAGGCTGGTCCTGACAGGGAAAAGAAGTCAGGGAAATGGGGAAGAGGGCAAAGCTGGGACAGAGAATGGCCCAGGAGAGCCAGGGTTGCCGCTCCTGCTGTCGATAAGGGAGGGCTGAGAGCAGGGACTGCTGTTGCTGCCAGGCAGCACTTGCTGCAGTAGCAGTTGCTGCCATGTTAAAGGTTGCAGCGGCTGCCACAAATCTGACTTTGCAAAAACCGTCTGTGTCTGCTCATGCCTAAAGCCAACCCCCCCGGTGCGTTAACAGCATCAGGGAACTTTCAGCCTCACGCTGCACGCCCTCCACCTGCCTCATCCACACCTGCTTCCTTCCTGAGGTTCTCCTCGAGAGCAGACAGCTTGAGATCGTAGCGCTTCCTCAGGCTACTGATGTCCTCTTCGAGGCGGGCACGGGACGCCTGCTCCGCTTCGTAGCTGGCCTTCAGTTGGGCCAGCCTCTCTTCGTACTCCTGCAGGGCACAGCAGACAGCCTGACGCAACAGCCCTGTGACCGTACGCAAGGTCACATCTGGTCCATTCTAGGTCACATCTTATGTCCACCCCAATAAAACTTTACCGCCCTGTATTCACTGACTTTTTCTGTGACTTAAGTCAACATCAACACAGGATTGATGGAAGGTGACCAGTTAGCCCTAGAAACCACTGTCTTGGGCGGAAGCAGCGCCCTGGAAGGAGCTTTGTAAAAAGCAGGGAGAGTTCTATTTCCTCCTAGCTCCCAACTCCTCATGCTTCTGTATCCCCTCTTTATCTTCGTCCTTGTACTCTTCGCAACACCTCTGACTACTGCTTTCCTTCTCCCTATTTCTCCCTCCTCTGACAGGAGGAATGTAAGTTTCACATGTAGTTTCCTCTTCTTGTCATATGTACTTCAAAAATTCTTCTTGGGAATCCATTCCAGTTCATCTCCAGAGAGGTGGACACGATGCTGAGAGAAAGGGGCATTGTAAAGAAGGCCTCCACCAACATACATTCTGTCCACTGGAGAAGCCCAAGGACCAAAAAATAGGAAGAGAAGTGTTCTGAAAAGGCTGAACCACACAGCCCTACACCGTATTTGTAATGATTATTATAAAAACCCACAAGCCTTAGTCAAAGGCACTACAGGATACCCCCTCCTGACTTACTTCTCTGATCAGCTGCTTCTCTGCTTCAAGATCTAACTGGGGTTTGAGGAGGGGAGCTGGCTTCGCTTCCAGGTGAGCAGTCTCAGCAGGCAGAAGCCCTACAAGACAAGGCAGAAATACAAATCACTCACAATTACTGGGTGGGATTGTCTGTAGAATGCCTGGAAACAGAACAAAGAACCCGGCTGCCAGCAAAGAACATCGCAAGCCACGCAT
Organism: Scopus umbretta; assembly: GCA_013400535.1. Lineage (NCBI taxonomy): Eukaryota > Metazoa > Chordata > Aves > Pelecaniformes > Scopidae > Scopus > Scopus umbretta. The sequence continues at coordinate 71,000 of VZTL01055747.1, read as the reverse complement.
TCCTTTAACCTGCGCTCGTGTGCCAGCATCCGTGCTGCCAAAACGCCTGCGCTGGCCTGGGACTCCATAGATGTGGGGAGAGAAGGAGCTGTGCTGAGCAGAGGGGGAGAGGTTTAAGCTTCAGGTATATGAAAGCAAATATAAATCTAATCTCTTTCACAGAATAACAGGAGACTTGTTTCCACGGCTGTGCTAACAGATTTGGAAGATAAAAGACACTGGGAAGGAGATGAAAGGTGCAAGGAAATTGCCTTCTTTCTTCAGAGGTGTTTCTGAAAGGTGGCAGAAATGTGTGTTTTTGGGGGGGTCTTACAGTGTTACTACTCTGCTGGAAGTTGCCCCTTTTTTAGGGGATAGTTCTCAAAAGGTGATCAGCTCCCTAAAAACTGCGCTTAGCCGTCGGTTCCCACATTTGCTATTCCTACTTCCTAGCAAAGAGCGAGCCTGCTGAGGCTGGGCTGGATCCTCAAAGAGGCAGGGCTGCTCTGCATAAGCAAGGCCATCAGCAGGGCAAAACTTTTCTCGTAGTGTCAAAAATTCACAGTGTAGAACAGGGGCCAAATGCTAAATTTGAAAACATATTTAATAAAAAATTTTACATTATTATTTCTTTAGCAGCTCATTTTTGCTCTGCCAGCTGAAACCATTCTTCTGTGACTGACCAAATTCCAGCCAGAATGATGAAGAACCACCACGGATTTGAATCACGTCAGCATTTTCTAACAGAATCTGTCATTATTGAAAATACTGGATAACTGCGACGGCCTTTACCGGTGGAATAAGGTCAGTTTGGCAACAGTGAAGGAAAAGTCCATTACCAGAATGGAGACCTCTTCCTCCGACAAGTAAGGGACAGGTTCAGGTTAAATTCAGTGAGCATTTTACATGTAAAAACCTCTTTTTTTTTTTCTGTCAAAGAGAAAACATCTCTGGAGCCACTGAGGGCTCTCCTACCTGAAGAGTTACTCGCACTCATCTGTTCAGCTAAAATGGCCTTCAGCTTCTTAATCTCCTCCTGATACTCCCTCAGCAGAGCATCCTTGGGGTCCTCGTTGATACAGGGCTTGTTCTTGATGTTTTTTGCTCGATTAGCATAGCGCAAAGTACTGAGGCTCTCATCATAGTTGTTATCAGCCGGAGATAAGCACGCTACCATCAGCGTCTTGGTGTTCCCTCCGAGGGAGTCTTGCAGCAGCCTGGTCAGCTTTGAGTCTCGGTAGGGGATGTGCTTACACCTGCCGTCGACCAGGGCCGAGATGACGTTGCCCAGAGCTGCGAGGGAGAGGTTGATTTTGGTGGCCTCTTTGAGCCGCTCCCCCGTGGCTCCCGTTTTTGACTGTCTCTCGCTTCCTGCCAGATCCACTAAATTGAGTTTTGCAGCCCTAAGGTGGTCTTGCCCTCGCTCATCTGCAAGAAAATAGTTCCAGGTTAGGCTCTACTTAAGAGCAAGCATCTTAACAGTCAAGAAACAGGACCCTCTTGGCATTACATTCCAGTTCAAGCCCTGTTCTGTGTCTGTATTTGGGTCCTGACTCCTTTAAGTAAATAAAGGCCTACTTAATCTTAGAACTACACATTTTAGTGCTTTCCTGAATGAGATCCTGCACGGTAAGAGTTCATACCGGTTCTTACTCTCCTCGTGAGCTCTGAACACACAGACACACACCCACCCTCCACATATTTCCACACTGTTTAGAATTCCATGCAAAGCCCTCTGCAAGTACCAAGGTCAGACCATGAGTTTATACAACTTTTTTCCTCCTCAGATTGTTTCATGAAGTTAAACAATGTCTGACAATTGGAGGAAGAAAGGGGAGGAAGCATGAAATGAGGAGTCAACGGGCACCAACTGGAGCAGGGGTTGTTGGAGTGCCCAGGGAAAAGAGCAGGCTCCCAGAACACCTGGCTGACATGGAGAGACAGGCAGGGAGGTTGCCTCTACCGACTACCGTGGAAAGGCTGGAGCAGATACTATGCTGGGAAACAGTTTTTCCATGAACTCCCAAATTACAGCTTTTCTCAAGACTGGAATCCAACCTACCCTAATCAATGGAACTATTCAAGAAGTTTCTTGCTGTGCTTCAAAAGAAAAAGCACATCCTATCCGATACCATCAAGGTTCGCCATCTGGCTCGAACGTTCAAGAAGCCCAGCAGATCTCCCCTCTCGCCCAGATAGCTGGAAAACTGCGCCATGACTCAGCCCACAGGCATGCTCGGCGGCATCTGTTCCTCCTCAACT
>VZTL01055747.1:51412-64634 GCA_013400535.1 Scopus umbretta | reverse complement strand
CCCGCTCCGGTTTGTTCAGCCCAGGGGGGTAAAGTAGGCTTAAGGGTACCTGGGCTGACGTTGGTTCTTCATCTGCTGCAGCAACAGAGCCTTCAGGCAAAGGTGTCTCATCAGGAGTCCTTTCCATCTTTGCGGCAGCTGAAGAGTAAAAGTGAAAATGTCAGCAACAAGCTCTGCAAAACTAGAGCATAAATCTGTGGAAACATCACACAAAGTCTTCACCAAAAGCTAAGAACTACGTGTCTGGAAGGAAAAGGCCCGATATTTACCTTCTTACGCTGGTCAGCAAAAGCCCTCAAAGACCTAGAGGGTGTATCATGTAAGGAACGCAGGTTTTACAGGGTTGGGAGAGCCTAAATCCTCACGTTCGCACACAAATAATCTATTTCAGAGGCCAGGGGGGTGCACATTTGTAATCGGGGGGGGAAGAGCCTCTGAGCTTAGAAAGCAATAGCATCGAAAATGAGGAATATAGGTTCAAGAATTAATATTGGAGAATAAGTGCTGTACAAACACATTGCAAACGTGCTCTGAGGCACTGCAGAAGTATAAATGAAAAGCTGTCACAAAGAGGATAGCTGGCAACAATTTATAGGTATGCGAGAGAAATGTCTACCCTCCGGCAGAGCAACGGTGTTGACAGTCCACCGAGAGACAGAGGGCTGCATGACGTTTGCATGCGATAGAAGAAACTGCCGCAGCCACCCTCATCTGGGGCGCGTGCGTAGTGCAAAGCCGATCGGGCCAAGACAGAGCAGCGCCTGCCGAGAGCAGTCATCTCAGCAGCCCAAACCTCTGCTCGAGAGAAACGCTGCGCTAAGTCAGAAGCAGCTCATGAAAATCGCATCTTGTCACCTCAAGGCTGACAAGGTAGGGCCAGGCTGGTCCTGACAGGGAAAAGAAGTCAGGGAAATGGGGAAGAGGGCAAAGCTGGGACAGAGAATGGCCCAGGAGAGCCAGGGTTGCCGCTCCTGCTGTCGATAAGGGAGGGCTGAGAGCAGGGACTGCTGTTGCTGCCAGGCAGCACTTGCTGCAGTAGCAGTTGCTGCCATGTTAAAGGTTGCAGCGGCTGCCACAAATCTGACTTTGCAAAAACCGTCTGTGTCTGCTCATGCCTAAAGCCAACCCCCCCGGTGCGTTAACAGCATCAGGGAACTTTCAGCCTCACGCTGCACGCCCTCCACCTGCCTCATCCACACCTGCTTCCTTCCTGAGGTTCTCCTCGAGAGCAGACAGCTTGAGATCGTAGCGCTTCCTCAGGCTACTGATGTCCTCTTCGAGGCGGGCACGGGACGCCTGCTCCGCTTCGTAGCTGGCCTTCAGTTGGGCCAGCCTCTCTTCGTACTCCTGCAGGGCACAGCAGACAGCCTGACGCAACAGCCCTGTGACCGTACGCAAGGTCACATCTGGTCCATTCTAGGTCACATCTTATGTCCACCCCAATAAAACTTTACCGCCCTGTATTCACTGACTTTTTCTGTGACTTAAGTCAACATCAACACAGGATTGATGGAAGGTGACCAGTTAGCCCTAGAAACCACTGTCTTGGGCGGAAGCAGCGCCCTGGAAGGAGCTTTGTAAAAAGCAGGGAGAGTTCTATTTCCTCCTAGCTCCCAACTCCTCATGCTTCTGTATCCCCTCTTTATCTTCGTCCTTGTACTCTTCGCAACACCTCTGACTACTGCTTTCCTTCTCCCTATTTCTCCCTCCTCTGACAGGAGGAATGTAAGTTTCACATGTAGTTTCCTCTTCTTGTCATATGTACTTCAAAAATTCTTCTTGGGAATCCATTCCAGTTCATCTCCAGAGAGGTGGACACGATGCTGAGAGAAAGGGGCATTGTAAAGAAGGCCTCCACCAACATACATTCTGTCCACTGGAGAAGCCCAAGGACCAAAAAATAGGAAGAGAAGTGTTCTGAAAAGGCTGAACCACACAGCCCTACACCGTATTTGTAATGATTATTATAAAAACCCACAAGCCTTAGTCAAAGGCACTACAGGATACCCCCTCCTGACTTACTTCTCTGATCAGCTGCTTCTCTGCTTCAAGATCTAACTGGGGTTTGAGGAGGGGAGCTGGCTTCGCTTCCAGGTGAGCAGTCTCAGCAGGCAGAAGCCCTACAAGACAAGGCAGAAATACAAATCACTCACAATTACTGGGTGGGATTGTCTGTAGAATGCCTGGAAACAGAACAAAGAACCCGGCTGCCAGCAAAGAACATCGCAAGCCACGCATTCCTTTAACCTGCGCTCGTGTGCCAGCATCCGTGCTGCCAAAACGCCTGCGCTGGCCTGGGACTCCATAGATGTGGGGAGAGAAGGAGCTGTGCTGAGCAGAGGGGGAGAGGTTTAAGCTTCAGGTATATGAAAGCAAATATAAATCTAATCTCTTTCACAGAATAACAGGAGACTTGTTTCCACGGCTGTGCTAACAGATTTGGAAGATAAAAGACACTGGGAAGGAGATGAAAGGTGCAAGGAAATTGCCTTCTTTCTTCAGAGGTGTTTCTGAAAGGTGGCAGAAATGTGTGTTTTTGGGGGGGTCTTACAGTGTTACTACTCTGCTGGAAGTTGCCCCTTTTTTAGGGGATAGTTCTCAAAAGGTGATCAGCTCCCTAAAAACTGCGCTTAGCCGTCGGTTCCCACATTTGCTATTCCTACTTCCTAGCAAAGAGCGAGCCTGCTGAGGCTGGGCTGGATCCTCAAAGAGGCAGGGCTGCTCTGCATAAGCAAGGCCATCAGCAGGGCAAAACTTTTCTCGTAGTGTCAAAAATTCACAGTGTAGAACAGGGGCCAAATGCTAAATTTGAAAACATATTTAATAAAAAATTTTACATTATTATTTCTTTAGCAGCTCATTTTTGCTCTGCCAGCTGAAACCATTCTTCTGTGACTGACCAAATTCCAGCCAGAATGATGAAGAACCACCACGGATTTGAATCACGTCAGCATTTTCTAACAGAATCTGTCATTATTGAAAATACTGGATAACTGCGACGGCCTTTACCGGTGGAATAAGGTCAGTTTGGCANCCCGCCCGCCACGTGACGGCGGCGCGAGCCCGGTGCGCGCGCGCGCGCGCGCGCCTGTGCAAGAGCGGGCGTGCAGCAAAGTGCGGGAGCACAAGAGCAGGCGTGCACCAAAGCGCGCGTGTGCAAGAGCGGGTNTTTACCGGTGGAATAAGGTCAGTTTGGCAACAGTGAAGGAAAAGTCCATTACCAGAATGGAGACCTCTTCCTCCGACAAGTAAGGGACAGGTTCAGGTTAAATTCAGTGAGCATTTTACATGTAAAAACCTCTTTTTTTTTTTCTGTCAAAGAGAAAACATCTCTGGAGCCACTGAGGGCTCTCCTACCTGAAGAGTTACTCGCACTCATCTGTTCAGCTAAAATGGCCTTCAGCTTCTTAATCTCCTCCTGATACTCCCTCAGCAGAGCATCCTTGGGGTCCTCGTTGATACAGGGCTTGTTCTTGATGTTTTTTGCTCGATTAGCATAGCGCAAAGTACTGAGGCTCTCATCATAGTTGTTATCAGCCGGAGATAAGCACGCTACCATCAGCGTCTTGGTGTTCCCTCCGAGGGAGTCTTGCAGCAGCCTGGTCAGCTTTGAGTCTCGGTAGGGGATGTGCTTACACCTGCCGTCGACCAGGGCCGAGATGACGTTGCCCAGAGCTGCGAGGGAGAGGTTGATTTTGGTGGCCTCTTTGAGCCGCTCCCCCGTGGCTCCCGTTTTTGACTGTCTCTCGCTTCCTGCCAGATCCACTAAATTGAGTTTTGCAGCCCTAAGGTGGTCTTGCCCTCGCTCATCTGCAAGAAAATAGTTCCAGGTTAGGCTCTACTTAAGAGCAAGCATCTTAACAGTCAAGAAACAGGACCCTCTTGGCATTACATTCCAGTTCAAGCCCTGTTCTGTGTCTGTATTTGGGTCCTGACTCCTTTAAGTAAATAAAGGCCTACTTAATCTTAGAACTACACATTTTAGTGCTTTCCTGAATGAGATCCTGCACGGTAAGAGTTCATACCGGTTCTTACTCTCCTCGTGAGCTCTGAACACACAGACACACACCCACCCTCCACATATTTCCACACTGTTTAGAATTCCATGCAAAGCCCTCTGCAAGTACCAAGGTCAGACCATGAGTTTATACAACTTTTTTCCTCCTCAGATTGTTTCATGAAGTTAAACAATGTCTGACAATTGGAGGAAGAAAGGGGAGGAAGCATGAAATGAGGAGTCAACGGGCACCAACTGGAGCAGGGGTTGTTGGAGTGCCCAGGGAAAAGAGCAGGCTCCCAGAACACCTGGCTGACATGGAGAGACAGGCAGGGAGGTTGCCTCTACCGACTACCGTGGAAAGGCTGGAGCAGATACTATGCTGGGAAACAGTTTTTCCATGAACTCCCAAATTACAGCTTTTCTCAAGACTGGAATCCAACCTACCCTAATCAATGGAACTATTCAAGAAGTTTCTTGCTGTGCTTCAAAAGAAAAAGCACATCCTATCCGATACCATCAAGGTTCGCCATCTGGCTCGAACGTTCAAGAAGCCCAGCAGATCTCCCCTCTCGCCCAGATAGCTGGAAAACTGCGCCATGACTCAGCCCACAGGCATGCTCGGCGGCATCTGTTCCTCCTCAACTCATGACATTCTCAGTGAGAAAGTAAAATGAAGGAACGCAGGCGAGAAACAGGAAAAGTGCAAGAAATCAGGACCACGCTCAGCCCGAACCACCTGGATGAGGAGCTGGATCTCAGCGAGTGAGGAGTCAGACCCATCTGATGCCGTTCCCATCACACCGCTTTAAGGCAAGAGAAGACGTGAGCTGAAGTTAACTGCTAGCACCCCAGCTACCTGGACGCACACCTCACGCATGTAATATCTGCTTCCTGACCTGCATTTTAAGGCTGGATTAACGTGATGACACAAATCCCCCGTGACTAAGAGAGCGCCTATTTGGTTGCTTTAGGAAACTCTTGGTTTTGCTGGCTACTTAACTTTCCCAGCCTCGTGCAGACCAAAGAGTTGGACACACATTCCCAAATCACAGACTGCTGTCCTAAGTGCTGGGCCACGCTCTTGGATGTCCATGGCCCAGTCATCCCTCAGGATTACAACCCAAGTTCAAAGGAAGAGCTCCTTTAGCGCTCCAAGCAAAAGGAACATCAAGGTTTTAACCAAGTCTGCCCTTTTCCAGACAGACTTCTACAAAACCTAGCCTTCAATTTAGGCAGCGTTAAGCTTTACAGCTGTGGACAATACCTAAACATGAGCAACAAATAACATGATGCAGGGGGGAAAAGTTAAAAGTTCACAGGTAAACAAAAAAATCTAAAATTGTCCCAGGATATTTCCCCAGTTCCAGCAACAGATTGTTAGCTGTGGAACTTAACGTTTGCTGCAGAGCAAACTTGTTTCACTCCAGATCTTTCTGGTGTGTCAAGACATGGGAAGATCGGGGAAAAAAAACAAAACCCAGACTGAGAGCATGCTCTCGCTATCCTTCCTGAGAGCAAGGGTGAGTGGACAGTCACAAAAAGTAGGTTTTCTAACCCTTTCCCTCCTTCTCCCAGTTTATGTAAACACCAACAGGCAATTAAAAAGTTGTTTTGGTTCCTGCCAGCCCTTTTGCCCAGGGAGGCTGTTTGTTTCAGTCGAGGAGCTTAGCGGTTTTGTTCCCGTGGTATAACAAGGTCCCCAGACTCTTGGCAAAATGCCTGCAACAGCCTGAAAGGCCTGCCTGTCGAATTCCCGAACAGCCCATCGGCCAGTTCTGGTGGCATTAAGCGCTGGCCAAATCTGCAACGTCTTTCTCCTTGACAAATCAATCCCTAAGCACAGTGTAAAGGAATAAAACATCTACTACTCTAAATACAGTAAAAATACCGATGGTAGCATGCGCATTTCATACATCTGCAGCCAGAGAGCCTGGTATTTGCCATAATCCTGTTCCTGAATCTAAACTGTTACTTTAAAGGGTCGCTTTAGTGCACGTAATCGCAAAGAGATCCTTTAAAATATCAACTCCCTGTAAATTATCATTTACTACAGGCTCAACTGGAAAATAAATTCCCCATGCACCTCTTCATGAAGCCTAAAGATGACAACATAAATACCAACTTCATTAACTATTTCAACTAAGGATTACCCTAGTAGAACCATCCAGTTACGGGGATTGTACCAGAACCCTCAACTTTCTCCTCAAATATTCCAGCTGTCTTCCATTTAACTGCCAAATTGGCAAGTTTCCCCACCTGCCATTCGGTTCCATGTAACAAATTTTCAAAGCTTTAAATCAGAGAAATTGTTTCAGGCTAGATTAAGAGCCCTGCACCCATCCGGAACACAAAAGGGGAGAGTAAATATACTTCTTTTTCCTTGTTAGGATTAAAGCTGGGATTTTACAGACCCACATAATGCAAGGGTTAGCATCCACCGGCTGTGCTAATTGAGAAATTCCAAAAAACCCACACACACCATTTTGGATAGAGGAAAATGAGGTACTGCCACCAGCATCTGGAACCACAATTTAGGAAGACATCGTGTAACTTTCCCCATGACAGAAACAGCTGAAGAAAATGAAGCCAAGCTGTTTGCAGCCTCAGCTGGGGTCAAGGACTAGACAGAAAATAGGAGACTAATTCCTTTCCCAGTCCCAGAAAAAACTCTTTCAAGGTCCACGTTCAGACCCAGCGAGGCAGCTTTATCAGCTAAAGAAACGCCAATGGAAACGAGATGCTTGAGAAAGGAAAATGAGTCATTAAAACATTATTAAGGGATTCTTTTATTCCATCTTAAAACCCAGATTAGCTGTTTGCTTAAAAGATGTGCCCCGTGTGCTCAATGAAGGAATCGTTGGGTAAAACAGTCTGACTTGCATCGTAAAGGAGGTCAGACAAGACAGATAACGACATACGTTTCTCCAGGCTGTACGATGTAGGAACTCCAAGCCATTGTACAGGCTGTGAGATCCTTTGCTGGAAATAAAGGTTTAAGAAGATAAAGAAATGGAAGGAGAATTAAGTATGTTCCCAGTTTGAGTGTAAGGAAAAAAACAAAAAAGACTTTGAATTCTGAGCCATTTCACACCGTGAAGAACGTCCATGTCAGGGCACATTTCTGATTTCTGCTGGACCAAAAATCGTTTAGCATCTACATTTTGCTGTGGGGTGACTGGTCAGACCGCACAGATTCTGCGCTCTGCTAGGCCCAGGCCTAATGCAGGACATCCAGCTACCTACCTACAGTGTAGATTTCCATATTGACAGTAAAGATGGAGTGGGAGCGGGAAGAGTCCTTATTCATGAGGGTGTAACCCACCGCTCGGTTTCTCCAGCCTGTCTCCATGATCCGCTCGCACTGGACCACGCTATGCACTGTGTGCAGAGAGAGCCCCTTCACGTACACCCCCTTCTCTGGGTGCTCCTTCAGCTGCAAACAGGGACAATGCAAGACAGGTTAGAACAAGACACACCGAGACGGCGGGAAGGCGCGCTGGAAAACCGTCCGGAAGCTTGAAGGCTACGCAACTTTTGCATGTGGAGAAATTAAACTGCAGTACAGCAAAAATGTTATCTGGCTGCCACCAAAAAGCTTTACTATTGCTGCAGGAGGAGTAAAGCCACACAAAAAGAGGGAACCACCTTCATGGCTCTGCAGGCAAAAAGAATTAATGTTAAAAGTTTGCCGATTGATTCAGACATCTCCCAGGCCACAAGAAACCTGCGCTGAGCCGCCTTCTACCTCCCCTATTATTAAGCTGCATATTTTAAAATGAGAACTGAAACCGTTTTCACCTATTATGGCGAAGGCTCTAATACCTCTTCAGTCATCGGGAGCTTTTTAAAAATCAAAGCACAGATTCAGCAGTCACAGATATTGTTCCTGGTGCTTTGCTGAACCCCTCCGCACTGAGAGGGCGGCTTGATCTCCCTGACAAAATTCCCAAAGTCACACCCATCATGCAAGGGGGACTATAATAATTGTTCTCCGGATTAGTTCATTTTTAAGACACTCCAAAATCCTATTCAGGCACCTGGATAAAGACAAAGCGTTAAATACCTAACGGCATCTTTTCAGCAATTATCAGTCATGCAGAAGAGAAATTTCATACAGCATGCTAATAAACGATAGAAACGTTCAAAATCTTGAATTATCCATTAGACCTACCTACAAAATACAAAACAATCAAGAGATCCCTGCACTCCTACACCAGCCCCCTCTGAAGCTCCCTCCACACTGGGTATTTTAAACGAGCTGCTTTCATTTTCAAGAGCAATGTTACGCCCCACTTCTGCTGAGTTCATAACCAAAACTCTATCTTTATCGTGTCAGCTGGGATCTCAAGATACGGCTGTCACGACTCAGTGTCACGGAGTGACAGACACTGCCTTTGGCAGTGTGACATCCAGGGGAGATCTTTACATACTTCACTGATGCACATGCCACATGAAGCAATGTAAAAATAGTTTGCTTTTAAAAAATTCACACAGAACAGAGCAGAACTGGCTGAAAACTAAACTAGGCAGGACTCTAGCCTTGTTCTAAGGCTGGGACTGCCCGGGATGAATCCAGTTACAGAATCCGAGCTGGACTGTGCCTGTGCTACAGGAGAAGCCCGCGGCTGGCCCAGCTGGATTTGAGGGTGCTGCAGAGTCCCTGAGGAACACCCAGCCAAGGACACGGCTTGTTTTTTAACTCCATGGAAGACCGATGGGGGCATTTTCCTTGCAGAGCACCGTAAAACCTGCTCTTCGCGGGGTTTCATGCCACGGGAGGCGACTGTGGCCTTCAGAGTCACCAAAGTCACTGACGCTGAAAAGCAAAGGAACAAACAGAACTGGGATTCTGGAGGAGAATCGGGGGACACCGAACAAAGCAGTAGGTCCATCCACCTGCTTTTGGTCTCCACATGACATGCCTCCCTTAATTACTTGGTGGAGGCAGCAACAGACAGCGGCTGTCACCGGTGTGATGGTGTTACCCTGGAAACTGTTCTGCCCAACTCCTGCCCTCCCAGTGCCAACCGCAGTCGTCATGGAAACCGGTGTCACTGCTGATGTGGAACAAAGGATGGGAAACTGCAGCAAGCGAGTCCCCTTCTCCCACCCCTCGCCAAGCACGCTTGGATTGCGGAGCGGAGCGGGTTTTGCCTCCCTGAAAGCCAGGAGCCTGTTAAAAAAAAAAAATCTGCCCCGTAAGGGAGTTTGGGTCTGTCACCATCTCGGCGCGTCTGTGCGGCAGATGGTGCTAGTGCCCCGGTTTCCTTCACGAGGGCAGTCCTGCAGGGAAGTAAATTAGGACAGGAGATTTGCAGCTTCCCCCAGGAATATATGCAAAAAGATCTGCAAAGCCACCAAGAAGTAAATTTTATCAAAAAGCAGCCCCCTGATTAGGACTTCAGGGAAGTTTACCCTCCTGTGTTCCTGGAAACCACCTGCCTTCCCGATGTGTTCCCATGGGGAGTAATATCTGCTCCGTCCCCTCAGAAAAAGAATCAGCCTTTTTTGGTTTAGACAGATGATGAGATCACCCGCAGCTACACTGGATCAGTTTAAACATTTATAAGGCACAGAATCCTCCTGCTTTAGAGACAGCCGTGAGATGAAGAGGATTAGGAAGAAACTGCCCCATGAGCACTTTAGTCTATCCTCGTCCAGTAATGATCTTTACACAGCTTTGGCAAAGCTACCGGCCGCGACCAAGCGGGACGCATGGGACTGGATCCTGTTCCTTCTGCCGCTAACCTTTCACTAAGGTCCTCAACATCTCCTCTTGGCTTGCATATTCATCACTTTATCTTCGTATTCTGGCGTTCAGCTTCTGACAGAGCGAATGTCTCACACTTCTGCGAGGCATTCATAATAACACTTACCTGAGAAAATTAAAACACTTTCTAATTAAGACCCATTGACTTCGCCTCACCTCCAACTTCTGCTTGGTATCAGCTCCTAGCAGGTCTCGTATGTCTTCATTGTAAATCTCCAGGTAGGAAGCTCTCACCAAGAACTTGGCATTTTCAGCACACTGCACAAAATGGGAATGATTTTCAGGTAAGGTTCTCAAAATGAAGGCAAGTAGGGAGCCCACATAGATCCTCAATGCCAGCCGGGAGCCTGCCTCCCATCAGCACTTCAATCAGATCTCTCCTGGCATTCCCAGGTGTAACTACTCAACACACTCTCTGTAGGGACTTTTGGTCCTTAAACATCTCAGCTGCGAGTCCGTAAAGCCAGCGGAGATGAGGGTGCGGTTCACCTGACTACACAGGGGCCTCAGCTTTAGGATGAGAGGCAGCATACACAAAAGCCCGTCCCCATTCTTGCTCCCGAGCGCAATCAGCACTCGGTCCTTGGGGTATGACACAGAAATCATCTTCAATACCACACCATCTTACAGCAGGATCTCTTTCACGTCCTTACACACCTACCTGTACGCTCTCAAAAATGTGTTCAAATGCCCTGGGTATTATGCCTTTCTGTGTAGAAGGATCCACGGTTCCCTGCATGGTGAATGACTTCCCGCTGCCAGTCTGGCCGTAGGCAAATATGGTGCCATTGTAGCCTTCGGTGACACCCTGGAAATGGAGGAAAAACAAATAAAACAGCCATTATCCTCACCCTTTGCATGACCAGAAGTATGTTGTCCAGATTCAATCCTACCTTGTAAAAGGTATTGTAAAGGAAGAGCTAGAAGTAAACATCAAACAACTGCTTGACCCTCATACACCATCAGAGTACAGTAATAATTGAAAAATGCATTCTGCTAGCATATAAATTGATGGTTTTCTCTCAAAAATGGAAAACTCAAAGAAATGCGGGTGTTGAAAAGTGGAAGGGCGGTTGACAACGCTTCGAAGACCAGAATATTTTTCCCGTAGGGCAGAAAAATCTTATGAAACCCAAAGAGACAACTAGAATGCTAGTTGACTACAGGGTGGCCAAAAGGACGGTCTCTAGCTTAGAATAGTTTTCTCTTGGAAAGCTAGCTGAAAGAAGGCCTCACTTTCACTTGTTCCTATTTCACTTGTTCCTATGGTAGGAACAGAAGATATTTGGATTTCTTGAGGTTTAAATAAAATTGAAAAAGTAACATATTAATCTAATAATCTACTGTTTCAGACCCTGATTGTTCTCATGATCGGGAACTTCTATCTTAAAAACATCACCAGCCGTTTTATCCCTGTTTCTTCTTCTAACAAAATTGGGGTTTTCTGGGGGATTGGAGTTTTTTTTTGCTTCACTGGCTCCTTTCCCACCCTAGCTGTTTGCCATGCCAATGCATTAACAAGGAAACAATCATATCCCTGCTCATTTTGCTAGCCTAAAACAGGCTGAGGTTCCCCATCTTCTCAAGGTTTCTCATTCAACAGTATAAACATCCCTAAAATCATCAGGAATCTTGTTCGTCCCCCTTCTCCTCACATCGCCTTCCACTGCAGCTCCTATCCAGCCACCAGGCCTGCTCAGGGGGGTTCATTGTTCATATAAACATCCACCTAAAACAATTATATGTAATTCTACCATCAGTGACCCACTGGCTGCTGAAAAAGTTTTGTTTCTTCCCAATTTCCTAGCCTACCGCCGGGACGCTGTTTTACCCTCCTCTGTGCCCCAGGGTTGCAGCTAAGCCTCTACAAACAGCAGACAGCGCTGTTCCCTCCCCAGATCGGTTTCACTTAGGGATCACCCACCCACGTAAAACTCCTCAGCCCACGTCCCAGCCCACACGCTCGCTGTGTCTGGCTTGCTTCGGGCACCGCTCACCTCCACGAGCGGGTAGGCGATCTCGTTGTAGATCTGCTCCGTGTTGTGCTCCTGGTAGTACGCCCCGTCGAAGGTGAACTGCTTCGGGGGCTCGCCGGCGGCGGTGGGGTTTTGGAGGAAGCACTGACCCCGCGCGCTCTCCACGCTGACGACCGCCTTGCAGCCAAGAGCCTTCTCGCGCTCGTTCATGGGCCGGCAGCGCACGATCACCTTCACCGCCTCCGAGGCCATTTTTCAAGGCTCAGCTCAACCCCAGGCGCGGTCACTCGGCCAGCCCGGGGGGACGTCAGGGCCTGGGCAGGCCTGCGGGAAGGCGAGGGCCAGCCTGGCCCCGGGGCCTGCGCCCCTCGGTGGGGTGGAAGCGCTCACCGCTTGCTGGGGGCACTGCGGGGAAGGTCCCCCCCGCACCTTGGCGTGAGGAAGGCGAGCCGGAGGGGCCGCAAAATGGCTGGGGGAGAGGGGGAGATTAAGGAGGAGAAAAGCTTGAGAGGGATGAAGGGAAAGGGGGAGACTTGGAACAAGTCTGAGGGGGAACTCAGGCAGGCCGGGGAGGGGAAACCTGAGGGGAGGCCGTGGGCGGGAAAGCCTGAGGGGAAGCCGTGGGCGGGAAAGCCTGAGGTAGCCTTGGGAAGCCGCGACAAGCCCACAGGGACCGGGCGAGGGAAAACCTGANAAACATGCGTGTGAAAGAGCAGCCATGCATCAAAGTGTGCTTGTGCAAGAGCAAGTATGCACCAAAATGTGTGTGTGCAAGAGTGGGTGTGCACCAAAATGCACCTGTACAAGACCAGGCATGCACCAAAGTGCGTGAGCACAAGAGCAAGTGTGCACCAAACCACACCTGTGCAAGAGCAGGCGTGCACCAAAACGTGCACCAAAACATGCGTGTGAAAGAGCAGCCATGCATCAAAGTGTGCCTGTGCAAGAGCAAGCGTGCACCAAAACGCACGTGTGCAAGAATGGGCGTGTGCCAAAATGCACCTGTACAACAGCAAGCGTGCATCAAAACGTGTGCAAGAGCAGACATGCACCAACACACCTGTGCAAGAGCAGGCATGCACCAAAGCGTGTGTGTGCAAGAACAGCCATGTGCCAAAACGCACATGTGCAAGAGCAGCTCTGCACCAAAGTGCGTGAGCACAAGAGCAAGCATGCACCCAAGTGCACGTGTGCAAGCAGGGGGGTGCACAAGAGCACACGCGCGGGGGGGGCGCAAGCGTGTGCTGGGACGGGTGCAGAGTGCACCCCTGCGACCCCCGAGCGTGCCAGAGCGGGCGAGCGCGTGGGTGTGCAACTGCACAACCGCGCGGGTGGAGCAGCGCGTGGGGCGCCAGAGCATGAGGGCTCGAGATCGCCCGCGCGCCGGAGCGCAAACGCAGGGCGCAGTTCGGCAAGCGTGCGCGCAGGCATGCGGGCGCGGTGCAATTCCGCAGGCGTGCGCCCCCCCCCCCCCCC
>VZTL01055747.1:23438-45691 GCA_013400535.1 Scopus umbretta | reverse complement strand
CCCTCCCCGGCTCACGGGCAGCTCCCTCGGACGGCTGCGGAGAAACGCAGGCGAAAAATTCCCCCGCTCCGGCTCTCGGCCTTCCCCGGCGGTTCGCCTTCCCCGGGTGGCTCCTCCGGCAGCTCCCGCCGCGGCGCAGGGATGCTCGGCCCGTGGGCGTCGGGCCCTCGCCGCCAGCCAGGCCCAGGCGAGCCCGAGCCCACGCCGGGCACGGGGCAGGCAGCAATCCCTGCCTCGAGCGGCTCGTGATGAATCACTGCAATTTACCTCCCCGGTTTTCTCTGCTTCTTGGAGCGACGGCGAGCAGAAACGCTCAGGCTTTTTGGAAAACGTGGCTGCAACCCTTTTTTTTTTTTTTTTTTTTTTCTTTTTTTTTCCCTCCCCTCCTCTCCCCCAGCGTGCCCAGCGGAGAAGCAATTTCTAACCCTGACGCACGCAGGCGTTCGCTCGCTCGCCACCCCGTGCCCTGGTGCTCAGACCCTTTTCCTTCCAATTTCTGAATTCCCTGGGGAGTTTTGCCCACTGCAATCTGCTTTTGCCAGAAAAAAAACATAAAGAGGGACAGCTGTGACCTCGCTGCAAAGCAGCCATGCAAACCCAGAGCCTCGGATCCCCAAAATCCTCCGGCCGGCCAAATCTACGGGGCCGAAGCAAAAGCTGCCCCCAGCCACAGGGCTGTGCTTGGCTCCTGGAAAGGAAAAGGAACAGCTTGGGGAGGAGGAGATGGGGTCTGACCCCTTGGAGGTGCACCCAAAAATCGCCGTCTCGCGCTCCGGTGCTCCAAAGGATGTGAGGAAAAGGGTCCCAGCGGCGGTGTTCAAACCTTGGGTCACCGCCAGCGCCGGCTGCTTCGAGAGGCTGTGAGACGCCCCGGCAGAGCACGCCGGAAGGGTCGACAGCGTAGAAACGGTGGAAAAAAAGAAAAAAAGAAAAAAAAAAAAACAAACAAAACAGGACAGATGGGGCTGAAGAAATAACATCATAGAGCCCAGTCTGGCCAGGAAGTGGAGACTGGGGAAGAGCGAGCAGCAGAGCCGGCACAAACCTTCCCGAAAGCACGGCGGAGCTGCCGGCAATGCCGACACGGGCTGGAGATGTTCCCATTCAATCTCGGTTGCTGCTCCTGGGAATGTGACGCCTCCAGGGTGCAAAGGATCAGTCCTTTGGATTAAATACACCCAGGCCCGTGGCTTTTTTTTTTTTGGCTGTGTGCAGAAATCACCTAATTAGCAATTAAAGCCACAACCAAGGAGAGTTCCGTGATGACCGACAGAGCTGCTGGCTGTTTTTAGCGCAATGCTCCAATGTGAGACACCCCGCAGCAAGATAAAGCTGTGCTCACATGCAAAAAAAAAAAAAAAAATTAAAAAAAAAAAAAAAACGGTGTTATCCAGACCAGTTTTAACAAATATCCACGGGGTTGTTGGTTTGGGAACGTTGTTGGGAAGAGGGAGGTTGCAAAATGCCCCGCAGCTGGATGAGGACTCCTCGTTCCCATAAACATCCCATCAGTGAGAGAAACCAGATTTCTCAAATCTGGCTCACCGTAGCACCTGCCTGGAGGAAAACACTGCCAAACCCCGTTCCGGTACAAGTAGCCCTAGGAGAGAGCCATTAACTAATGCTTCTAATTGCTTTACACACCTGCGGATTACTCTGCGATTGGGGCTTTCACTCTCCCAGTTGCCCATCAGCCACGACGTTCATTAACCTGCTGCTTGCACCCTCGTTACAGGGCTGGGAACAATTTAGGGCATTTCTGTAAGTTTTTTTTCAGCTCCCAGTTGCTAGAGGTGGCACACGGGGATGGCAACTGCAAAGAATAAATTCGATAAGGCTATTTTCTCCTTTTTTTGCATTTTATTTCCAGAAGTACTTCCACTCCTCTGAGCACAGTACGAGCAGAGCTCTTTCCAAAAGCACATTAAACGACAAGACTGTCAGGTCGCATTCGAATCGCTGGCCTTGCCCCGTCCGAGGGAGGAGGACTTCAGCTGGTCTGTTTTGTCCCCACTGGCAGGGGGGCAGAGGGAGAAGAGGAGCAGCAAGAGGTTCAAACGGAGCTTTCTTCTTGCTCACCTTTGATTCCAGAGAAAACGGGGAAGAAAAAGGTCACGAGTTGGTCCAACTACAGAGCTTGGCGGGGGCTCAGGCTAAAACGGCCCCACTCTTTCAGGCTGGCAATGTACTTTTAACAAAGATTTGCCTCTGCAGCGATCCACGGTGACTGTAATTCCCTCCTCTCTACATTTCCAGGAGGAGAAAGCTGTGGGGAGGAAGAGAAAGGACACACAAAGCGGGCCTGGAATCTAGTTTCGTTTTATTTTAGCAAACTGCATGTTCTTCACTTATCAACATCTCTACATTAGCAATTGTATAGCTCTCCAACTTCTCTTTAAAAAAAGGGTAAACAAGAGGTGACAAAACTCAGGCTCTTCATCTCTTAAAAACATTTGAAAGTTGGATTCAAGAAGACTTTTATATATTTTGGTTTTAAGGTAATAGATGTGGCGTGGAAATACTAATTCAAATCACCCGCCTAACCAAGAAACTACCCCTCCTGGAGCCCCTCTGGCATCGGACGATGAGCAGACGCCGCAGCCTCCGTTGACCGAAGATCTGACTCACCGTCAAACCAACCTGGCCGGCCTGAAGGAGCCGAACGCGCCGCCTCCTCTAACGGCCGAGCAGAAAGAAGCACCTCCAGGACTCAGTGCAAGTGCTGTATATACACCGCTTCTTCACAGAAGCGTTAAGGACCTCGTCATGCAGGGGATCTAGGGAGGACTCTTCTGCCCTTGTACCTTCTCATTAAGGACCGCGTTCCCCCAACCATCCTGCTCCTGCTGTCTAAAGATACAAAGATCTTCTTTGAAGAATTTTTTAAAAGCCAACCCTCCCCCGCCCCCAAACCCAAGAGGAACGCCGTAAAACGTACGGATCATGTATGTCCTAGAAAAGTCCTAAAATTATTGCAGAAACTAAAGATGACTCGTTCTGGGGGAGGGGCAGGCACGAGGCACGGCATGGAGATCTAACAAATGCTCGGGTTGGTTTGATTTAGTTTTCAGCTTTTTCCCCATCATTCAAGAAAAAACAAAACAAAACAACAAAAAAAAAACAACCCCAAAAAACCCCTTAAAGAAGTGTTTAAGCATCAGAACTAAAATACAAATGCACATTGACTTATAAAACAAGATTGTGGATTTGACCATGGAATTCCCTGACAGTGGAAAAATTTTACTTTTTTGCCCGGAGAGATTTCCTCATGGTGGATTTGCCCTTGGCGGAGGGTTTCACTTCCTTTCTCCCGCTGGCTGCTGGTTTCTTGGAAGAGCTGCCACCAGAGGGCTTCTTGATGGCTGGGGCTGCTGGTTTGGCTTTCTTAGCGGGGGTTTTAACCTTGGGAGGGGGCTTTGCTTTCCCCCGGCGGGCGGCGGGGGTTTTTCTTGGCTTGGGCTTGGACTCCCTTCGTTTCATCGGAGGGGCCCTGCTCTGTGATTTTGGAGGCGGTCTCTTCTGCATCCTGCCAGAGAGAGAGACAGCACAAGGTCTCAGTGGAGGCGCAAATGCTACCCAGAGGAGAGCTGCTGTCCTCCATTTGCACAAACGAAGCAGATCTTGGCATCCTTGCTCTTTACCACGGATGTTCCTTTATGCAGCGCTACATTTCATTAGCTAAATCCCCAAGAGCAAGAACTCCTCTGGCGGATCTTGCCACGCTAAGCACTTCCCAGTCCCCACAGCGCTCTGCCAGCAAGGTTTCAAACTCCTTCGTTAGGCGTATAAAGATACAAACAATGACAATGCATCAAAGTCAATTGGCGGAACAATTAAGAGACCTAAGCACTCCCTCTCCTCTCTAAATGGAATTTTGTTTCTTAACAAACACCACTTATCTTAAATCCATGTTCTGAGTAAGGCAGGTTTCATATCTGGCTACAGAACTGCAAATTATACTATAGGGAAAAGTTTTTTCCTAAGGAAACGCTTCATAAATACAAAAAGGCCCAGGTGAAACGCCACACTTTTTGTAAAGCACAAAAGGCAACTAAGGGCGATACAAAGAATACATACAGGCTCTCTTCAGGTCTGGAGAAAAAAAAAAAAAAGAAGAGGTAGGCTTCAAATTATGGAATGGGGGAGAACATTACCTCTGGAGCAAGGCATAATTAGAAAGGTCTTCCTCCAACACCTCTGAGCAACAGCCTTGTGGATAGATAACCACACCAAGAGACAAACCCGGGCGCTCTACAGCTGCGACAGTCACTTATTTCACCTGAAGGAGCCCACTTCTCTCTCATGCTGCCATACCTCTTCTTTGGTGGTGGCTCTTCCTCCTCAGACTCTTCCTCTTCAGACTCTTCTTCCTCCTCAGATTCCTCCTCTTCTTCCTCATCAGATTCCTCAGAGTCCTCATCCTGTTGCTTCTCTGGGTAGAGCACATCTGGGCTACAAGAGGGTTCTTGTCAGAGCGTGACTTACTTCTAAGGGTACGACTCCAGGGACAGCAAGCCTTGGGTAACCCTGGCTTTCCTCAGGCACTGCTGCCCATCCTCCTGCAAGGTGACAGCTTTGAGCCTAATCCAGAAATACCGCCAAGACTTCTGGGTTTGCTGCTATCTGAAACCAATGTTGTTTAGTTGGCAGAAGCACGACAGATTGTAAGTCACCAGGAATGCCCCAGCCCCATGCCCCTTCTCCAGTTGTCTCCTTGTTGCTCCTTCTGTGCAAACACAGGAAGGGAGACAGCAATGGGACAAGATGAGATTTCAGTGACTCTGAACGCAGTACATTTGCAGTAAAAGAAGGCGGGAAGCAGAAACCTTAATGACTACGCTGCCACTTGGCTCTTTGTGGGACACTAAGTCACCACCCCTGGGCTCCACGTGGCCCAGCACAATATACACTCACAGCAGGAGAAGAAAGGCTGTTTCAGTCTCACAGAAGCTAATCTAGGTCATCTTCCGTCCTCCCACCTCTCCTCCACATCAGCATTAAGAAAGGCAAACAGCTGGCTCCTAGTCCTTATGAGCATCCTTGACATTAAGAACGCCACCACACTCTACCTGCTCATGCGAGTTTGTTTTAGCATGGGAATGCTTAAATAGCCCCCAGCCTCCAAAAAAAGCATCACGACAGAGTACCTGAGAATACTGAGCCCAGTATCTTTATTGCCCTTAAGAGCTTCCCTCGCTAATGAAGTCAGCTTTATGTTCACTCACAGTCAGACACCCAAGGAACGTCATTATCAGAGTAGGGGTGACAACGTTGTTGTGTTCATCAGTTATTAAACCCTCCACAAACCTCCCTGTAAACAGGAGGTTGGCCTATGAACTTCAGCACTGCCATCTGGCTGACACTTAACTTGAACATCGTTTTACAGCCAAGCTCTTTACCTAGGATAATAAGGGAAGCAAAGCTGAAAGGTTCCACTGAAGCCCTTTCCAGAAATTTGCTCCATCCAGCCATTCTTCTCACATTTCTGCAGGGTTCTCTTCAGTAGATGCACTGTGGGAGGCAGGGGAGGGGGGGGAAAAAAAAAAAAAAAAAGTCAGAGGAAGGTTGTGTTATCCACTTTATCCACTTGTCTAACCTCACTGCTCTCTGCAGTGCCCTCTGCAATCAGAGACAGACAGTCAGGATGAAGTCTCCTGTGCCCAGGACACCTGCAGAGGAATGAAACAGCACTGGAGACCCAAGTCTCGTGAAGACATCACTGCATGCTTCTTTTCTGCACTCAGCAAAGAGCAGCAGCTGTGTGGAAGACCCAGCTAGACCACTGCGTTTAGAAGTTTCAGTATGCGTTATTTAAAGAGAAATCCTCTTGCAGTTAATTTTCAGGAAGAAGATACAAGATACAAGTGTTTATTCCTGAAGACTTTGCAAGTGTGGTTATAAATTTTCCAAAGGAAGAAGTCAAGGACAGAGCAAATTTTTGATGTCACGATCAAGGGATGCTCCTTTACACATGCATTCAGCAGCGCCATGTAACTACTTCTGTCCAAATTTAACCCAAGTCTCAGCTTTCTTCTCTGTTCTCTAAAGTGTTTTTTAAAACAAGTTTTTACCCTGCTTTTGCTTTCCTCCTATTCTAAATTTTGTATGTGGTACATCTTTCCCCGCTCTGTGGTTGTTTCGTGGTTTTTCTGGTTTTTTTTTTTTTTTTTGGTTTGGTTTTTTTAAGGGAAAATACTGGGTCTAGAAACGTGACAAATGCACTTTTGATTCCAGTCTTCTGTTCCATTGTGCACTGTGTAAGAATCATAACCAAAACTGTGCAAGTACAGGGGATCTTTGTCTCTGGCAAGGAGCTGAAGTTGTTTAGTCAGTTCAAAAAACCATTTTCAGCTTGATTTAGAGGGAACGTTTACATATTTAGCTCCTGCCAAACCAAGAGAAAAACAAGGCCTGCCCTCAAGCACGTTCCAAAGAGGTTCACTTGAAGAATGGAAAGAGAAAAAATCCAAAGAAACAAGCCAGCTGAACTGTCATTTGAATCCGTTCTGTACGATTCACGCAAAGGTATTCACTACAACCACTTAGTCAACGCGCCTGAAATGGGCTTTCACCAGGAACTGCCATTGCGCAGCAAGAGCATCATCTGGGAGAGCATCAGACCTTCACCAGCTAACAGGCTACCTCTGCTGACATGTTTTACTCTGAACGGCCCTGGAAGAGCTAGCACAGCTAACCCAGATGATGGCAGCCGTCCCATTACTAGAGCTGCAACGTTAGGGTTGTCATAGTTCAAGAACTCTTTAAGAACCCCACACTTTTTTAAAATAGGAGCAACACATAAAACGTAAGGCTGTCTTTACTCTGGGTACCAGAGATCAATAGCAGCATGTACAGGATTTGACTCCAGTCAAGTCCAGTTATAAGTATGGGGTGTAAAATGGGGAGGAGTGCAGAGCGCTGGCTCTGCAAGCGCTTACCCGCCTGCTTTTACATCTCACCAGATCTTCCTCCGGTTGATCTTAAAACAGAGCAGAGATCATCAAAATTCCTTTTATGTAATGGAAGGAGAAAGAAAACAACAGATTGCAAGCTGAAATTTCCTCATCTGCCTTGCAAGACTGACAAGCAGTGGATGAAGGCTGGCTAAACACAGGCCTTGAAGGACCAGGGCAATTGCCAATTGTCCTGAAAATAAATGGTGCAAGGGCTTGGTAAGCCTGGAAACTCTCTTCCCTGCCCAAAGATTAAAAAGTCACACTTGACAGCAGTCTCTAATTGGCAGGAGGACTCGGGCAACTTCTTTAGCCCACACTGCTGCGAGGGAACCTGCGCTCCGCTGTATGTTGGCAAGCCCTGTGCCAAGCAGCCGTGCTGATGCCGTGCTTCAGCTCCAGGTGAAGAGTGCGGGAATCTCCTCTCCGGCCCCGTGTCCTGAGGAACGACACCAGCACGGTGACACCGCAGTAACACACTGAGCTGCTTTTAGGTTTGACTCTAGCAGAGAACGCTGCGAGCTCATCCTGCTTCAGATGACCTCCACACCTGCATCGGGGCTTAGACCAACTAATGCAAAGAAGCCATTAGAAGATCTGCTTTGAAGTCCTGTTAGGACTGCTTCTGCTAATGCAAAAGTCAAAACAGACATTAGTGTCATTCCTGGGAATGAAGCCGTGCCAAATCCCTTCCCAAATACAACAGGATTAGTGTCTCTCCTTGCTTGCTTGACCTTTTAAAATCAAAGCCAAAGGACCTCAAACAAACCAGTAAGAAGGGTGCTTGTGAATTTTTTTTTAAAAGTTAGACTATGCAACTTCTCTAAATAAAAAGCAAGTAGGAACTGCATTTATGGCCAAGATGTAGCTTTTCAAAATAGAGAGACAGATGAAATCAACTTGGTGATTTAAGAACAATGAAGTACTTGAATACTATTCCCCCTTCCTGGGAACGTGCTACAGACAAGAGAAACACGTATTATGTCACAGAAACTAGCCTTTGTCAGGCTTGAAAGGAACTAATGGGAATTAAAACCACTGAGCATCTCTGTAGCACAAAGAGCGGAGCAGCTGTCAGCTCCCCAGCAAGCTCAACGGAATAGTTTAAAGGTGCTGCACAGACACAGCTGCAGGACTCTTTCAGCATGTAAAAGGGAAGCGTTACACAGATCGGTAATTTACCCTGGAAGTTGGAGTTGGTCCCTGGGTGGTTTTCCAGGATATACTTCTTCAGCGCTGTGGTGGAGCAGGTCTTCGGTTCATTCATGGCCGCAATAGCAGACAGGATGGCGTCTTCCATCAGAGTCCCACCCAGCAGGGGCTTCTCCCCTGATTTCTTCAGCTATTTTCCAAGGAGGAAGAGAAAAGCATCAAGACAAAATTCTCCCAAACCAGGTCAGGACAAGCTCCTCTGCACCAGGTGGGTCGGCGCTCCTGCATTAGCACAGATATGTTTTATATTAAAACACTGCACAGGGAATGCTGCTCTCCCAGCTTTAATTGGGAGGACAGGCCTATTCAGTCAGCTGGTCTGGAGTGCTTTTTATCGGTAACACATTGTCCTAGACCCCAGATACACTGCAAGGATGTGGCAATCTAAGGGCCTAGCACTCCGGGAAGGGAATAAATTGGATCTTCCTCCATCCCACAGACCAAATGTACCCAAGAGACTTCTGTGGCATAGACATGAGAAAAAGACGTTGCAGACATCTGGGGTACCTACTGCACTCACAATTAGTGATGGAAAGGAAAGCTTACCCCACCATCTCCCCTACTGCGCTAGTGAGTCAGAGCTGAAGCAGCGTGTGGAGCATGCTAAGCAAGGAAGGCGGGGGGTCTGCTCCAGAAATGTAGACCAAGAGGAGAATAAGAGTTGTACTGCTTCATAGTTTGACAACTCCTGAATATGACAGGCTGCTAAAGAAAGGTGTACCCAATGAAACTGGGGGGGGGAGGGCGCATTGACTTATATCGAAGGCTTGTGGGCAGTACAGTCAACAAAAGGAGATGAACTCTGGCTCTGACCTGGAATGTCCCAGATGCTCCCTTCCCCGTGATCTGCTCTAACTGGCCCTTCTCTACAGCTCTCTGCAGGGCATTCTTCAACAGCTGGGGTCTGAAATACAGGAGGATAAAGCTTTACTGACACACACTGACAGCTTAAAAAACAAACAGAGAAACAACGCTTTATACAGAGTGTGAGCCGAGCAGTACTTACAAGTGGTACCTGCCTACATACAGACATTTTAAATGGAGATCTGTCAGCGAGTGCTGATTACATGATAAGAACAATGCACGTTAGCAGAAATTCAGCTGCAACGCTTTCTTGGTGTCACTGTGTATCCAGAAACAGACGAGCTTCACTGGGAAGGATTTACTCATTTTGAAAAGCACATCTGGACTCGGTGGGCAATGAGTCAGGCAGCTTGCAGACAAACAAGGGATGGAGTACAAGCCCCTCTAAGAGGTGACCCACAGCGTTTTCCTAGATTTGCTTCCTCCCCAAGCCTTGACCCGCTCTGTATGGGCAAACGTAAAGATTACTGTAAGCGTGTGCCAGCTAAAGCATCCAGAACCAAGTGGGACAAGATCCCAAGGAGAGGCCTTCGCATCCACGCAGCTAAAGGGATCTGGTTTTGGTTAAGGGCGGAGGTGCGTAGAGCAATGCTGATGTCGGCATCAGGAACAAAGATTGGGTGTGGAGGGATGCAGAAAAAGGCACAGCTTTTCCTCAAGCTTTCCTGCAGGCTTTACAGCACAGAGCACCACCTGTCTGCTGCCTGCTGAAATACTGAACTGAATCACCGGGAAGCGAGGCAAAGCCAGAGAAAGGCTGCGTTGCACTGCTCCTCTGCAGCTCTGCTGGCAAAAGTGTACTCCTGTACTTACCTTATATCTACTTTGAGTTTGGGGTAATACTGAGACACGTATTTCTTGATCAGGCTGTAAGAAGCTTCCTTCGGCTCACAAAGGCGGGTGAAGGCCAGTGGCAGGATATCTTCCAGCTTGACTTGTTGCTCCGCAGTCGAAGTGGAAGTGCTTTTCTGAAATACACATACTTTTATGCATCAGTGGGACCCAAAAGTCTAGGTTTTCTGAACCAGCAGTGCACAGGTGGGGAGAAATACTCCTGACACTGGCCACAGATCTGGAGATCAAGCCCTGTAAGGCAGTTCTTTAACAAATCAAAAAGTTTAGCAGTATTTAACAACATCCGTATTTTTAATGGTTTCCTTCCTCCTTCTATAGACATTTTCCTCTGCTGCTCTTCAAGGAGACAGGTGAAAATGATTCGTACTGACAGGAAATGTAAAAACCAAAGGCAAGACCTGTTCGCACAGGGTTTGGTTTTGGTTTTTTTTTTTCTTTTTGGATGACAGAATGAAATCTCGATTGAAGCCAACGCTCCCTTCTGAATTTTCCTCCATCCCTTTGTTACTATGAGGAGGGGATGACCAAGAAAAAAAAAATGGTCTGTTCTTTATACAGAAAAGACAGTGGGGAAATGTGCTGAAGTTTACTAATTTTGATGCTGAATAGCAGTTTTCAAAACAGTCAGATGGGTGATGGTGCTGCTCACCCAGACAGCTGCTCGACTACTAGCAGAATTCACCAAAAGGAAAAGCAAGCTATTCGTTTTGCTGCGACACAGAGAAAGTAACTAGGAGCAAAGACACCGATATGCTGCCGATGAGAAAAGTGATGTGTTAGCAGTTACCCGGTGCCTTGCTCAAACTTCTCGTGGAGCCAGTGAGCTCTGTTTAAAAAGAAGTTACACTGCAATTAGTTTTCTTCAGTGCCCTTGTACCGAGTATGTCACCTATGTCACCGTTTTCTTCAGTTTTAAGACTTTTGGTCTCCTCAATAACCAAGAGGTAAGCGCCAAGGCGTTACAGTACTCTCTGGGTTCACTCGTCTAAGATGCAAGGGGATTGGCAATTCCAGCTAAGCATTTTGTAACTGCAGTGTTAGAGATGTGTTTCATACACCCAGCGCAGCAGGGAGCGGAGAGCAGTGGTGCTGGAACCACAAGGAATTGTGAGGACTAGGCTCAAAAAAACCCCACATCACATTTTACTACCTCGGAAGAACATACACCCAACATTAGCTGCTTTCTTCCAGAAGTCTTAGGACATTTTCCTCTTCCTCCCTCTGCCCTTGCAGCTGATGGAAAAACATTCATCTGACAGTCCTGAAGACTGAAGTTTTCCATTTATCCATGCAACAGGTATAACAGAAACAGCAGGAGCACAAAGCTCTCTTACAATACCCGAGAGGCATCTCTCTCTACCAGGTAAAGACAGAAGAGGAGCTTCATGGTTATTCAGTTTTCTGCCTCTGAACCAAAGCCTTGGGGTTTAATGTAAACATTTAAAAAATAAGATTTTTATTATTCCACTTGGTTTTAATTTCTCATACTAGCTTTCTGATTCTGATTTTAGTGGAATGGGTGTTTTAATTACTGTACTTGGGGAGGAAAAGTACAGCAAAGAGGAGAATACTGTTTGGGCTGGGGTTAGGCTGCGTTTTGCAAGATACACGTGTTTCAGTGCAAGATTTTTCAGAGTATTGTTTAAAATGATCCACCTTACCTTTCTGTCTCTGGCTTTTGGAACAGTTTTTCCTGCATTAGACACCACCACAAAGCTCCCAGAAGCTCCCTTTCCTTTCACCTAGTTTGAAAGAAAGTCCATTTCAGTCTTTAACCAAGTAAGGCAGAACAATAACTACCCGAAAGAGACCAACTGACATCATTACGCAGATTCTGAACGCACTCTCACCCTGGTGATGGGCTGCTATGGCAGAGGCCCGATTTGAATCATAGACTCATTAAGGTTGGAAAAGAGCTCTAAGATCATCTAGTCCAACCGTCAACCCAACACCACCGTGCCACTGACGTGTCACTAAGACCAGAGACGGCAGCCGAACGCGAATAACATACTCTGCTGTCCTGACTAGGAGACCCTAACAGATATCACAGGCATAAAGTACGCTGGTAAAAGAAACACACTGCTGCAGAATTGACATTGTTAGACTCAGTTTGAAGACACACGCTGCTGCAATACTGTGTGGCACAACACGAGGAAACGGTCATGAATTGCACAAAAGACAACCGTGCAAAGTATCCGATTGACAGAACAACGCTGAGATTCTGTCAGTGTCTAACGTAGTGGAGACAGAGGTTGATTAACCTCCACGAGGGAGAACGTGATCACCCCAGAAACCTGTTAAGAGTTTAAGAAACTCCTATGTCATTCAGTAATGCCACCTCCAGTGCCGCTCCACAAAGCAACTCTTACCTGTCTAATGATTCCTCTCTCCAGTTCCCTTTTCAATGCTTGCTTTAGAAGATAGCCTCTCCTCTCAAGCTCCAGCGAAGGGTATTTGTGGATGATGTATTTACGTATTGCAACGACTGATGCGCCACTCTTCTGAAAGCACGCCTGAAACAGAAGCAAAAAGTTAGTAGAAACCACCTGCACTGCAATTATCTTGTGGTGGGTTTGGAAGAACGGAGATTGAAATGATGCGTATAAGCCAGCGCGTCGGCACAGGATGCCAGGGCTGGCCTTTTCCCCACAATGACTCAAGAGTATAAAATATGACTAAGAAAATACTTAACTTTCCCCTTCAGAGTGGCTGAAGAGCAGACAACACAAAAGCAGCACAGCAACTGCGTATCAACTACTCCCCTATTCTGAAGCATGAACACGTAATGGCTTAAACAC
Source organism: Scopus umbretta (assembly GCA_013400535.1). NCBI lineage: Eukaryota > Metazoa > Chordata > Aves > Pelecaniformes > Scopidae > Scopus > Scopus umbretta. Next base: position 33,009 of record VZTL01055747.1, on the reverse strand, counting down.
TACATGCTACTACAAAATACAGTCACCTTTTGGCAAACCAACGCTGCACAACCGGTAAGTCATTGCACTAATGTCAGACAGAGTCATCATTAAGTCAGAACAAGTTGCCAATTATTTTTAAGAAGTTGGAGGTCTGATGTTAGTAAACTAGTAAAAAAACTAAGCCGAAAGTTCATATTTTGAGGCCATCTTGCAATTAAGGCTAGTAGAGTCCAGGCCTCCTGTGAAGGCAACGTGCGTGAACCAAGCCTCAAGGGGAGAGCAGCAGCACAGCTACAACAGCACAGGTCTCTTCTTACAGCCGGGAGGGATACAGTAAACCAAGACCAACACCACTTTGGAATGCTGGTTTGCAGTATTTCCATCTGTCCTGAATTAGAATAACTTAGCACTGGAAAAAGCATGTATCAAATAGATGGATTAATCAAGGTAAATCAAGTTAAATATGGCTAGAAGGCACACCAAATTAAATGAGGACAGCAATCAACCAGGTTATGTCATCCTGGCTGATTCTAATAATGTAATTAGGGAGGGAAACAAATTCTAAACAAAGAAATAAGCTACAGGGACCCTTCCTCATCATCATGGACTCACATTTCAGCTCCACAGGCTTCCAGGCAGAAGCATACGCATCTGTGCTGGTTTTGGCTGGGGTGGAGTTAATTTTCTTCACAGTAGCTAGCATGGGGCTGTATTTTGGATTTGTGCTGAAAACAGCGCTGATAACACAGGGGTGTTTTAGTTATTGCTGAGCAGTGCTTGCACAGGGCCAAGGCCTTTTCTGCCTCTCACCCCACCCCAGCAGCGAGCAGGCTGGGGCACACAAGGAGCTGCGAGGGAACACGGCCGGGACAGCTGACCCCGACTGCCCAAGGGATGTCCCACACCATACGACGCCATGCTCGGCATAAAAAGCTGGGAAGAAGAAGGAAGAGGGGGACGTTCAGAGCAATGGTGTTCGTCTTCCCAAGTAACCATTACGCACGATGGAGCCCTGCTGTCCTGGAGATGGCTGAGCACCCCCCTGCCGATGGGAAGGAGCAAATGAATTCCCTGCTTTGCTTGCGTGGCTTTTTCTTTACCTATTAAGCCGTCCTTGTCTCAACCCACAAGTTTCTCACTTTCACCTTTCCGATTCTCTCCCCCATCCCACCGGGGAGGAGTGAGCGAGTGGCTGTGTGGGGCTTAGCATTAGCATCCGTACCATCAGCAAGCTGAAGTTAAGGATTTTAGGTGCACAAATTATTCTGCTTTGCGACAGACGGACAAAATAAACATTTGTCTCCTCCTTACCCTGATGGCCTCAGTTAAAATAGCATCCATTTTGGGACGTGAGGTGGCAGCCATCTGAGTTTGCTTCTGTGCTCTAGCTAGCTGGCTAGCAGAAAGAGTAGCCCATGCAGGAATGGTCTTTTTCACCTTCTTTTCCTTTTCCTTAGACTGATCCTTCTCGCTTAGGAAAAATACAAAGCAATAGTAAGACAAAAGACACCATAAAACAAGCCAGCAAGCAGAACAACAACAACAAAAAAGCCCAGAACATCTGACTTTGAAAATAATTTAAAGAACATTTTGATGTTTCTATCAGAGAAAAAAGAAAAAAAAAAAAAACCAGAGACCCTATCTTGACATTCAGCCTCACTCATGTTCTAGATCAGCAGCTACACTCGATTGGTAGCTTCTTCCCGAGAAATACAAGCACCTTTTTAAGAGACCCATCCTATTTTCCCCATCTCTCCCACCATCTTCTCTGTCTCTAGAACCTGATTTTCTTCAGAACCCTACCCAAATCCCTGAATTCAGGTCTAAGCAAGCCTTACTCCTTTTTGGTTTCTTCTGAGGACTTTGTTTCCCCCTTCCCTTCATTCTCAGGTTCCTTTGGCTGTTCTGCTTCACTGGATGCAGCAGGCACGGTTTCATTCTCTTGTTCTTCTCCAACAGAGGCAGATTCCTCAGAGGTGACTTCTGCATCTAGAAGATATGAAAACACATCAAGTTACTGCCTAAAACTAGCCTCTATTCTTCATGAAGGCAGAGGGGAAAAAAACACAAACAAAAACCAACCAACCTTAAGAACACACCCCCAAAATTATTTCCCACCAGACAATTTCTCTAATTGAAACAGATGATTTCAATTTAATTTAAGAAGTGAACAAAACTACTGGAAGAAAGTGCAATCAGCCATCAAATGCCAGAATAACTTCAAACATCATCATGTAGCATTTTTACAATGAACTAATTCTCCCAGCCTTCTCCTCTTAACTCCAGAAGTCACTGTCGCAATCATCCCTCATCAGAGAGGCCTGGCTGGGGAAGGGAGGAGGAAATCAGTACCAGGAAACACTAAGATTTTTCCCCTAGGTTGAGGTTTATGTGTTTTTTAACTCAACGGTGCAAAAACCATACATGTCTACAAGAAATTTAGATAGATACATATCAGTAGCCTTGTTTAGGACCAGCTTGTTTTCAAACACTGCTGTGTCTGCACTACGCACTGCGGCACCTGAAGGATTTTAACCATTCAATCACATTTTTCCAGACTTGGCAAAGCTTTAGGTCGCCCGTGCACTGGCAGAAGCACTTGTCTATCAGCAGGATCAAATCCAGTCAGAAATCAACTTACCAAGCAAATTAACCACAGTATATTTAGCTGAGAACTGGCCTTAGAGACTGGGCTGCCTACTAGATAAGATGCATATAAACTGCCATTACCCACTTTTTGGATAAAGAGCTGTCCACGACAACGGCTCCATGCAGTAGACAAGTCCTCTGTCTCCGAGACGGAGCTTAAGCACTCCTGCTACGTACCTGTGCATAGTTTTCCCACGGAGACACCATGCATTCAAAATACGCAGTGTATTAATAGCCTGTTTTGTATGTAATTTATTTATTTGTGACACCAAAGAGGACAAAGTCACTGAAACTAACCAAATACCATGCTGAAATGACACATTCTGAGAAACTGCGGTGAAGCTGCTCAGACCAGACGCACTAATATCAGACTAGATTTTATGACACATTGCGGTAAAATCCTTTTGGTCGGGAAAAGAAAGGACGAAAAAAAATTTAAATACTTTTGGTTTTCCACTCATTAACTCCACCTTTTGATCTCAAGCCGTCTTCCTACTGTAACTTCACAATTTCTACTTTTACTCTAAAGAACACACAAGCTTGAAAGGGATTATATTTAGCTATACTGTCATGTCTGGAGTGTCAGGGCTTTGCCACAGGCTGTGAAGGACAAAACGCATGGGTTCAGACTGAAAAGAGTGGCTGAAAAAATGCAACTTCCCAAAAATCCAGGAAAAGCCTGTGAAAAAGAAGCTAAGCATTAGTAGTATTTTAATCGTGGCAGTAAGGTGTTTTCAGGAGTTTCAGAACACACGCCTTTGTCTGGATATACATTAACAATCCGCTATAGAACTACTACCGTACCCGCTTTGACCTCTTCACCGTCAGCAGGTTTGCTCTTGGGAGGAGTTTCCCGGGAAGAAGAGTTCACCGAGCGACGGATCGGCATCGTGTCGTCTTCAACTTTCTAGAAAAAGTATACAAAAATCACTACAGATACTGGAAAGAATTGGAAAGGTTTTGAAATGGGATTAAAGTAAATCAAAGCAGCATACGTAGAAATATTCTGGTTACATTTGGATTTTTCAGAATTTTAAGAGACAGTAACCCCCAAACCAGCTTCTTTGAAGCATACTAGGAGAGGATAGTTTCACATTTTACAGTTATAAGAAGAAATAACTTGTTTTCAATTCCAAATTAAAGGAGAGGACCATTTGAGGATTTTGACAAATAAAATATCTCAGGGAAAGCAGGGAAGGGGAAGGAGAGTGCCTACAGGGTTTATTAGACTCCCAATTGAGTTTCCTACAAGCAGGGGAGAAAGAGTACCGAGTAACCTTCAGCAGGACTGGAAGTCAAGGACTGATCCAAGGGCAAGCTTGGAGAATGGGCCAGCCCCTACCTCACTTAACTTGTCCGTGTGGATCAGCTGAGCTCCCGCTAAGAGTGGAAGCGCCTTATGATGCACGGGTTCAGCTTCAGACAGATCAGTCGCCATTTAAATTAATTTCTAGCCCCAAGTGCAGGTAACACTGTGGAGCCCCAGGTTTTAACCCCAAGGACTTTTTCCTAATGGTTTTCACAGTGCAGTGAGGAGTCAACCTAAAGTACAGAAAAGATGTGGTGTGAAAATTAACAAAACAAAAACATCTACGTCCATGTATCTAACAAACGAAAGATTAAAAAGAAAAGAAGAATAAATGTCTTACAGCTTATGACTAACATAACTGACAAGCAACACTTGCATTCAACAAAGATGCTAAAACATGTATGCAAACTTGAGTGCTATGGATGTAAGCAGAAATGGTAAAGGTGTAAGCCAGACCTGCAGCCTGCTCCATTAAAACATATCTGAAAGAATAAAGAGGCTCTTTAAATTAACAGAAAGCGTTAACAAAAAGCAGACTTTGCACCGTGCCTAAGATAAGGCATTGAGGTAACTACTAAGTCATTCACTTTGGGTAAAAGCAGGAGCTGACACATTGATCCAGCTTCCATTAGCCTAAGGAATTAAACCATTAAATCTGTTACACAGAAAATACATACATTGGGGACCCAAACCATGCCCCTCCCAAACTAAACCCCATGCAATTTATAGGCATGAATGAGTCCTTGAACAAGAAAAAGAACCATCAAAACAGCAGTCTCCGTACCTTCTACAAAACAATTAAAGCTTTACAAAACTCTCCTCCAAATACATGCACCGTCACGGGTACCGAACGGGTTAAGCTTAGTTTAACCCTCCTCACGTCTCACCCCTTACTACCATTACACTTCCACAGCCCTTCTTACCTGTTGCCCCTCCGCCTGCATCAGCCTCTCCTAAGGAGAGGTGCTCCACTATTTCCATCGCAAAACACAGGGTTTACTTGCTCATTCACTTCCTCTTCTCCCTTTAAAAAACTCAAAAGCAAAGCCTCACCTCTAGCAAACCAGGGCTGGACCAGTTTTCCCCAATTCCATCCAAAGGTCTACCTCCAGACTGCCCTCTTCCCTTCCTTACAAAGAAATAGCCAAATGCTCCCAATTTCCACTTATTCTGGATGTTTTCTTTTGCCCAAATGAGAAGGCAGACACTTACCAGAAGTTTTCACTTCTATCAGGTATTTCCCCAGCCTGAGTGTCCTCCTCTTGCATGGAGACCTAACATCACTCCTGGCACTGTTTTCAAGATGACTTTCACCACAGTTTTGGCACTTTGCACTGCATTCTCCATTGCAGGGGTGGATGCTCTGTACCACATCAATACTACCCCAATTACTCCGTATTCTCGCCCCAAAATAAAGCCCTCTTATTACTCACGGGTAAATTAATAAACTAAATCCGCTGCTGCTGCAGGTGGGTGCAGTGTCACATCAGGTGCACGCACCTACGGCACAAACGACCGAGAGACTTTTGTTTCAGGAGAATTAGACACATCGCTACGCAGCATTTCCACGGGAGATGCTCTAACAGTCGTTCACCTCGCTGGCCATCTTCAAGAGGCAGCGCTTCCCGACAGCTAAAGGCAGTCCATCCGCTCCTGCAACATCTATGGCTCCTCCTCTGACACTGAAGAGTCATTCTGAAAAATGGCAGTGAACTAGCCCTGTCTCAGCACCAGTAAAAGCAAACGAGTGGAACGGTGCCGGATGTTTTCTTCCGAGACGAAACAGAAAAATCAAAACACACTACATGCCAAAAACAAAATACATGAGATGAATGAAGCTTTCTTATGAAATTTCAGGATGGGAAAAAAATACTAATGGCCAACTAGAACATACGAACTATAGCCCAGCATTTTTTTTTTTTTTTTTTTGCCTATTTTAAGGGACCTTCCTCCCTCAAGTGCAGAAAGGGAGAGGAAAAATGAAAATTTTTTCCAGACATCAGCTCAGTATCAAATGTTTTTTCTAGCAAACATAGCCTGAAGCCCTTAAAAAAAAAAGAAAAACAAACAACACACCAGCATTTTGAAGTGAGTCCTAAAATAACCAATTACAGATCCATCCTCAGGGAAGTTGGTTGGGCCCTACAAAAGATGCTTTCCCTGGGATTACTAAGGCTCACATACAAGCACCCACTGTGGCTGACCTGGTCCTGGGTTTTATTTATTTTTAAGCCCTGTGACCCGCATGTTGCGCGCATGACAACGTAGTACTCCCAACTTTGACTTAAAATTCCCCCAGTCCTATAAAAAGCTTTTGTTTAGATCACAGTGTAAACTGCTCAAGTCTTTTTGCTCTCAAGAGTGCAACTTAACACAGCACAATTCCTAACTTCAGTGCCTACAATACATGCAAATAAACCATCATCCAGCAGAAATTCAGAGTGACCCAACCAGGAGCTTGTCGATTCCCTCTGTATTTCCATGTGTGGATCATCTCCTGCTCAAAAGGCCAAGGGAATCAAAGGGGCAGGAGGATAATCTCCTATTGACTTCCAAGCACCGATATTCAAGGGGCAAAGTCACAAGCAGCACCTTGGGAAAGCATCACAGCTCAAGGACTGCTCTTGCTGAGCCTCCTGCTTTCCAAAGAGGGAGGAAAAGTAGTTTTCTGGGCTGGGTGTGAAATGTCAACTACAAACAGGCCTGAATTTAGTTTTTCAAACAGAGAATTTAGTTTTTCAAGCAAAAGACTAGAAGGTTTTGCAAACAGCGATGCAGAAAAACTCTCATTCCCTCCTCCAACTAAAACAGTAGATTTATTTAACAGAAAAATCAGGTCACCCGAACCAACTGTTACCTGGACACCCTGTTTCACATATGGGATACTAAGACATCTTTAAATGTGTACCACAGCTACAACTGCAAGCATCACTTAATAATAAACAACTGGAAAGTAATAACTGTATTTTGCATTTAAACCAATATCGTGCTAAGAAAGTGGGAAGAGGCCATCAATCTCAATTGATGCAGGTTTTCAAGGTGGTTGCTGGGTAACTCTCATGTACATTTAAATCTGATTAACTGTCAGAAAAAAAAAAATTAAATCAGCAACAAAACAAACATCGGGATACCAACCTTTTTGAAAAAGTTGCTTGAAAGCACAGATAGCAACTCCTCATGTAGCTACTCACGCTCATTTTCCTGTGAGGCATTTGAACCACAGGCTCCCCAGCTATCATTAACTACTCACCTCAAAGCTGGTAATCCAGCAAGGAGCTGAGAAGCAACAAAACCCTATAACTCTTTGGATTTCTAGAATGAGCAGGAATGGTTGATAGTGTCCAGTCTCCCAGCTCAGGGAGCAGCCGCTAATGGAAGATCCAGTTAAAGCACAGGTAGCTTTTCATAAACTATTATGAAAAACTATAGCAATTTCCTCCTGAGCTATCAGCACATAGTTAGAAAACAAAAAAAGGGAGGCTTCAGCTGACACACACACTTGGGATGGTATTTCAGAAGAGTGAAGTCCCCCACCAATGTAACAGACACAAGACCCTTTTAAAAAAAAAAAAAAAATAATTTGAGGCATAGTTTGGCTGACTCCTGGAATTTCTGCTGGCCATAAGATTTTCCAGCTTATCTCAGACTTGAGTCTCATCTGAGGGAAAATATTTCAGGATAAAATCAGGTCTCAAACATAGCAAGCCAACTGTCAGGCTGCTGGAAATACCAAGTCACCAGGACTCAGGGTAGGGTGCATAGGCTGAGCGGACTGAAAACAAATATGCAATGGAAAAATGAGAAAGCGTATCCAATCCTGTGCCATTAAGGGTGTCCACTTACAGCTATACGACATGCACACTGGTGACTGATGTGCTCCAAGACATGACTTGGTATACGGTACACAACACGGATCTAGAAATCAGGTCAAAAAGGGCTACAAAAAAGTTTATGTTCTTGAAGCCAGGGTGTCAAGGGCTACAAAACCACCAACCTTACAAGCAACAGAAGCAAGAATGACTGTTTATTATCAGAAAGGCTTAAAAAGCAAAGTAACTGGATTTCAAGAACAGGCTATTGATTATCATGCAATTACAGACTTGTTTCTAAAGCTGAACTGAGCAGAAGAATTGAGAGACTTCAGCACGTACAGGACAACCAGGGGATCAGGCCCAGCCAGCATGGGTTTATGAAAGGCAGGTCCTGCTTGACTGACCTGATCCCCTTCTATGACAAGGTGACCAGCTTAGTGGATGAGGGGAAGGTGGATGTTGTCTGCCTAGACTTTAGTAAAGGATTTGACACCATTTCCCACAGCATCCTCCTGGAGAAACTGGCTGCTCANACGGTTGGACTCGCTGATCTTAAAGGTCTTTTCCAACATAAACAATTCTATGATTTTATGAAGAGCATCTAAATGTGTCAGAAGCTGCAGAAAAAAGCACAGGAAATGTTAATATTTTCACAAAGCAAATATGGAAATCCAAACCAAACATGCCAAAATATTGCCTTCTAAAATGCAAGCTGGCCAACTTTTTTGAGACTTCTGGCCCTCTGAAATCTTTCAAGCTCTTCCCTAAAATCCATCTCAGGTTGAAGATACCTTACCAAACCCCTCAATATCTATAATGTCACAGAATATATCATCCAGCAACATCTTTGATACGTTTTGTAAAACAAATCTGTATCTGTTAGAAGTTCTCAGCTGATTGCCTGTCACAGTCTGCTTCACAAAGATGTTCTAGCGTTTACTGATCTCCCTTTTGTTTTTGCAGTTCACCGAGCTGCCTGTTGTCTCGATTAAGTCAGATCAGTAGTATTCAGTCATTTAAAACAGCCTAAAAACGTGCAGAGGAATAAAATATCTTACTGAATACAGAATATGAGTTAGTCCCCACTTCTAATCCTTATTTGGCAACCTGCTCGGAAATTCACTCCCGTTTCACATCTGGCTGAGCATTACTTCACAACTGGCATTCCCATCACTTTTCTTGCCGTTCAAGAAGTTTGGTGCTAACTTCGTCCCGATCCTTACGGACACCACACTGCATCGACTTCCTGGGAGGTGTCCTAGTTCAGCAGACTTTTCAATTGCGTGCCTCCTGATGAAGCTACAAGGGCTGTATTTGCAACTCTCTTGCGGTTGAGTCTCCCAGAGATCTGTTTCAGGCTATCTGAGCCCCACGCTGCTACAAGCATTATGAACCATCTTGTTCCAATTAAAGAAGAATAGTGGTCCAATGCAAAGATCCAATAGCTCACCACTTGCCAGGCAAGAAATTCTTTGGCTTGACTAGCGTTACAGTTTCTATTTCCATCCCCTCCTCCCCTATAGAGTATGAAGGAGGGGAACAACAAATCCCAAGTACATTAGGGTGTAGGGGAGCACAGTGAAAATCTTTCACACTTCTAGCATCCAAACACATGCATTCCTACACATGGAGACGCAAAGACGAGTTTTTCTAAGTCTAAAGATGCATTTTCCTTTCAGGGTAGCATTGCATTTGGACCTGTGACTCCAAACGCTGCAAATGCAACCTGACTTACTCCCTGCCGATTTTTTACAGAGCAAAGCAAAGATGAACCACTGCCCTTCTGCACACACAGATGCTGCTTTCACTGCCAAAAAAA
>VZTL01055747.1:3162-20669 GCA_013400535.1 Scopus umbretta | reverse complement strand
CCCGCCCCCCGCCTCGGCTGAGGCGTTTCCCGCCTCCGCCCCCTCAGGGCCGGTCCCTCAGCCCCGCCGCGGAGCTCTCTGCCGTCTTTGCTCCGGCCTCCCGCTTCGTCCTCTTCCCGCCGTCGGCGGGTCCTCCAGTGCCTGCCTTCGCGTTGCCTCAGCCGCTCATTCTTCCCCCTCCTCCGCTCCCGGTCACTCATTACCTCAGTCACTCCTTACTGCCTGCCTCAGGTACGCTAGTTCCATCGCCGAGATCTGGCTGCGGGTTGAACGGTTTCTGTCAAAACGTGCTAAGGAGTCGCAGCTTGCGGGAAGGATCCCTCCTCTGGCGGCCCTTCACTTCGCTGTGTTTCAGGCAGCTCCTTTACAGGTGTGCCTCAGCTGCCCGAGGCGAGGATTATCTTTGCCAGGCAGAGCACAGGCGTGACCCTCACTGGTATTTGCACTATCACTATTTGCACGATTGTTTCAGGTCTGTGCAGAGTATGCTGAGAGACAATAAACAGAAGCTCTGTCTGTACCTCTTGCTACGCTCTTGCTCCAAGTGTGTTTATTTTTTTGGCTAGGCCTGTGAGTGGTGGGTTTGTTTTTTTTTCTCCTTCTTCCCCCAAATCCCTCTACTTTCCCTTCACTTGAGTTTAAGGCACAACTCCCCAGTTCCCTTCCCTACCCATTCTTCTTTTCTTTACTTCCGTAAGCATGCTTTCTACAAGCTGTCTCCAAATACGCCACAGAACTTTTCAGCTGCAGTCTCTTGCCCAGGCAGCTTCTCATCTGTGTTTTCTGCACATAATCCTTACTCGCGTGCTGCCAACCTCTCTCCATCTGAGTTTTTACCATCTGAAGACGGTACAGCCACTAGCGCATTTATTCGGGCACCGGGGTACCTTTTAGCCCTCCTGTGCATGGGAAGCCCCTCTGTGAGCGCTTTTGAGAAGCACTTACACCGTTCAAAGCACTGTGGAGGTGTCTTGTTTCTGCAATAGTGCCCTGTCTGTTTCTTGTCTAAGCTTTTTCCAAGTTTTTTTCCCCCCTTAGGTGGCTGCTGCAACAGCGTACTACACCTGAGAACGTTGCCTTCCAAAGCCAAGCTGTTGTGACCAAGGCTTGGCTTCGCTCAGTGCCTTCTTCACTCCAGATTATCTCCGTGATGCTTTGCTTTCGTACAGGCCTTTGTCTCCTGCGCCGAACAGCCCTGGAAGCGCCTTAGCCAGATGGCTCCACTTTGCTGAACATTCCTGTCTTGCTTGTGAGCGCGAAACGACGACCGTGCAGCTGCAGAAAAATGTGTTCTTTGGCCTTTCCCCCTTTGCGGAGCCTCTCTGGCAGGAGGGGAGGGATTGGAAGGTGGAGGAAAGGGGAGCGAGAGGGAATGTGCTCCTTTACTGCCGGCTTTTAAGACACCAAGAAGGAAAAGATGAAATCACCCCAGCTGCCCTCCCCTTGCTCACTGCAAGCCTTTGTGCAAAACCCCAGCACCTGCATTGGCTGCGCCACAGAGCTACACTGAGATGTAAGCAGAGGAGGAGAAAAGCTTTTGCTGTCTCCTTCCCTGTTTTTTATCTCAAAATCCACCCCAGAGGGGAGCTGCGGGCCCTGCGCATTCCTCAACAGTCGCAGGCCTGCCTGACCAGGGTGGGCTCTTGCAACACCACCACGCCTGGGGAAGGCAGCGGCATCCCGCAGCGGGATCAAAACCCGCTGCTCCCCTCCGCCCCGTTTTTTGGGCAGGCTTGTGCCATCTGTGTCCCCCTCCCTGACCGCTGCATGCAGCGTGTGACAGGAGCCACCTTTGAGCGAGGACGCGCAGGAGGAAGGGAACAGCGCGGGACAGGGAATTCGTCGTCAGGGAGTCTCACTTCTGCGGGGGGCTGCTGTCAGAGCCGAACCGTGATAGCGCAGAGCGCTATCAGCATCGTAAAATGCTTTTAATTAAAGTCCTGAGCATTTTCAGTGCCTTTCCTGCCCTCCCAGGTGCCATGCCCTAGTAAGATTCCAGCTGGTTTGTGGATTCCCCCCCACAAATCATCCAATTTGATTATATCTTTCTGCAGCCCCAGAGCTTTTACGAATTTGCCTATGGCTTTGGGTTTTGACTGTGCAGTGCAGCTTGCAGTTCAAACCAGATCATTTAGGCATACTGCTCCTGTTCCCAACGAGTAGCTGTAAAATTTGCATGGCAGTGATACCGTAAAAGCCGGGAAACCGTTTGCTTTTTCCAGCTGGGTATCATCAGGAGATTTACTATTTCCACCCGATATCCAGAGCAGTGCCACATGTTCTTGTTCTTCTGTTAGAAACGAGAAACCTGTTGTGCTTCCATTTTAAATACATCTGGGCAGGGAAACTCCATTCCAGAGGTCACGAGCCCCCCCGTGAACTTCTTACCCTCCACCAACTCGTATTTTCCCCATTTTGCCGCATTTTTTACTCAATGCTTTTTTATTTAATAAGCACTGGCCCCGTGTTGCTGAACAGCTACCTGCCACACGCGGTACAAAACACAAGATTGTTATCACCTTTTTTTATTATTACCTTTGTGCACCTTATACGTTGAAATCAGCTTCTGCCGGTAACGTTCTCAACCCCGCTGGCTAAGCGAGCGCAGCGTCTTTGTTGCCAAATTCTGTTTTAATATTGGCCTGCAGCTCCAAACGTGAGCTCCGATTGTATTTCAGCCTTGCCTCTGGTGTCGTCACCCCAAGTTTTTGGTGAGTTTTTCTTCCTTTTCCATTTTTAACTCAACTTTTGCATTTGTTTTTATAAAGACCGGTATAGGTTTTTGGCCCACAGCCTGCCTGGCTCAGGGAGCATTTGATCCTTCTCCCCTTTTGTCCCGTGTCTAATCGCCAGCAGGCTGGGGAGCTCCTTCCCATTCCCTCGCTCTTTCATCCCTAAAGCTTCACATTCCGCTCCTGCTTTGGCTTCTCGTGCTTTGAAAAACAAGTATTCCCTGAGAAGCCATCATCAAATTTAAATTTGGTAGCATGTGCCTACTGCTTCTTACCTTTAGGTCTGTTCATCCCCAAACACGTGTCCGAAGGGAGTTATTTCGGTTTGGTGGGATCGCTCCAGCAGGACCCTTGCTCTTCTGCCTCGGAAGTTCCCGATCAGCCGCTGGCGTGCCCGGCTGTCAGGGGATGGTCGCTGCGGTTTTCAGCTTGACCCGGTGGATTTGCGCAGGGAGCGGTGCGGAGTACAGCTCTCCCATAACCATCACAAAATCAAAACACGTAATTAGGGATGTCTCGCGTCCGTAATCACTTTCCACTTGTAGAGCCACGCACAAACTTCCAGGGGCCTTTCGCCTGCAGCACACGACGTACGAAGCGATGAAGGACTCACCTGTTAGGCAGCCGTGCCACCCTTCCCGCAGTCCCACACACCATTCTTGCCTTTACGCTTGAGCTGCTTTTTACTTCTGAATTTTTCTTCCCCCTTTACGTCTCCAGTAGAAATACGGACTTTTGGAAGAGATGAGGTGATGTCCTTTAACCCCAATTTTCCGCTTTGTTGCTGGTTCGCTCTACCAAAGGCACATGTCCAGTGATCACCAGGTAACAATTCTTTCCTGTACCTCTCCCAGTGTCGCCCTACACCGCCTCCCAGCTGACCTCTGTTGCTGCCCCTCTAACGGCTACCCTTAAGGCTCTTTGCAAACCTTTTCCCCTTTTCCAAGGGGTATTCTGTTCATCAGTGCCCCCATTTTTATATCTGTTCCTAGCACATGAATAAAAATACGCTTACATATACCAAAGTTTGCTCCATCCTGGAGCAAATATATGACAGAAACGCCACCGGAGCTGTGAGAAATTTGAAGCGGGAAAATGCTGTGGACTAAGCAGCTTCCGCAGGCTGCTGCTTTTCTGGAGAGACTCTAATGTGAGCTAGATCCTTATTGCTAACGCGGCAGATGCTACCGCCACTGGGAGAGCAGTGGCTGGAAGGTGTCATTTTTCTTACTATAGCACTTTTGGCATTACAGTAGTGATTTATTTTACCCAAAGCAGGCAAGTGGAAATGGCAGCTCCCCTAAGCCAAGGAGAAGTTGGAGTCCACCAGCTCGGCGTTTCACACTGGGACAACGCACCTCTCCCGAAGCTGCGTGTCCCCGCAGTTCAATTCTGGCAGCGGGAATTCGCTAAACTCCTTTGCTCTCTGAGCCAAACACCATTTCGGATTAGAATTGGTTAGTAGCAGGCTGCAGCACGGAGCACACAGCGGCCGTTCCCCTCGCCCGGGCAGGTAATAACTTACTGTCAGTAACACCTCCCGGCTGGGATGCTTTTGCAGCTGCAAACCCCTCGATTTTGGCCGCTGCGCACGCGCCGTACGCCCCTGCGATCGGCAGCACGGCCGGCACGTGCAGCAGCCTGGCTGGACTCCGGCCTCCGCGCCGGTCCTGCGGCCATAAGAGAGCAGCGCCCTGCCAGCGAGCCTTGCTGGGAAGGCAGAAAACCTTCGGGTTGAGCAGGAATTGAAAGCATTTTTGGCGCTGGCTCTTGCTTGAAGCGTACGGTCAGCTCTAGCGCTGGCTGGCTCGCCTCTCTGTGGGAAACCTTGTCAACTGGCTTCTCTTCGAGATGTGTCGGCCACAGCTCAGTCTCCTGCTCGAAATACCCACCTCGTGATGTTGGAAGCGGCCCGACGTCAGATGCGTTTCTGTGGAGGATGGGTAAGTCACTTGACTTCCCCTGCTTTGCAGAGGTGTGGAGTTCCTCGCGTGCGATGACGACGGTGTTTGAAGACCCCCAAAGCAGGGCTGTGCAGCAGCAGAACAGAGCTGCACGCTGCGCCCATCACCGTAAATTCCCGTGGTGGCGGGGCCGCAACCTTGCGGAGCGCTGAAGAGGCTGCTCCCTTCTCAGGCCAGCCGCTTTTGGTGAAGTACACCGTCTCCCAGCACAACTCGCTCGCACGCCAACGGGAGGTGGCCGGGTCTGACTGATTGTTCACTTCAGGCTGTCTTTAACGGCACAGGGCATTTGCACGAGGCGCAATTTCAGAACAGCTTATTCTGCAACACTGAAATGACCGATTTTCCTTCACGGGTGAGACTCGGAGGTACCAGCTGCATCTGCAGAGATGATTGTTGCAGCTCCCTTCCAGCTGTTCTCAGCAATGCTGTGATAAAACACTTCCAACAGCGCTCCGCTCCACGTTCGCTAATGCTTTGTGCCCCGCGAGCTTGGTAAAACTCTGCTTCGTGACATCTGCTGTTAAACCTTGCAGGGGGCTGCAACAAGACAACCAAGCGTGCAAGAGCCAGGCTTTACCGTTCTCTCTGCTCGCTCCGTGATACACGGATTTCCTAACGTCGGTTGCCTTCCCCAAGCCCCCTCTCCCCTTTCCAATTTGCAAACACAGCACAACCATCCCTGCAGCTGGGACAGCAACTGCACCCTTGGACAAATTCCCCTTTAGCAAGTACCGAACGGAGCGGGAGCTGGTTTTATTTCTGTTACCATTTCAGCGCAAGTTAGCAGCTGCAAACGAGGAAGAGAAACTGGTGCCACATGATCAGAGCTTTTCACGGATCACTGTCGAGCATCCCTGCAGCAGTATTTCAATAAGGAGGCGTTATTTCAGCAAACCACTGTTCCACGATGGTGACCTGCAGGTGGCAAGCAGAGACACTTGGAAAATACCAGGGTAGACACCTTCCAGTGAAGTTTTCTCGGATATCGGCAAGGATTTAGTCACGCTGCTGGAAGCCGAGTGGGCTAACTGATCTCTTACTGTGGTTGCTTGCCCATCGCCGTGGTTTTCCTGCAACGGCTCCTTGCGAGTTAGCTATCCACAGAGCTCGGATGGGAGACGGGCAGCCAAGCAGGACCCTCTGGGCTGAAGCCTCCTCATCCCCAGGCTCCATCCTGTGGTTGTTGCAGCTTGCACGTGGCCCCTAGGCCACATCAAATCATTGCTTGGAGTTTCTATCAGCACGCAGCGTCTCGTGCAAGCCTCCAGGTTGGTGCCTTGTTTGAAGAAAGCGGCCTGCGGAGAGCTCACGCTCCTGCTGACGCCGCTTGGCTGGAGATGCCGCTCAGTTGGCCTAGGATCAGGTAGCAGCGGAGTCTTCCGACGAGCAGAAAGGCCAACCTCTCCCTGCCAGACCGACTGTGTAAAGTGGGAGCTCAGAGCTCTCGCCAGCCCAAACACCTCCCGACGGCTTCATCCCCACGTAGCGCACGGCAGCTCTGACCAAACTCCTACCACGCGGCATCTCGCCACCCTCACGTACCGACCTGCGGCCAAGAGCCAGCTCGCCTAAGGGCAGTTCAGTGCCTCAAGGCCAGAGTTGGATCTAAGGGCATAAAAGCGTTCTGATTTTGAGCTTACCACCCCCAAAGCTAAACCCTCTTGTGTCTGTAAAACATACCACGTGAGCGGCGCCAGGGGCACGGTTGTAACAGCTTTTCGGCTCTTCAACAAACACCTCTGACAAGGCAACCAGCTTCAGGTCCCTTCATCTGTAAAAACAACTCACGCCAGAACGAAGCGTCGCAGAAACAGTCACAGCCACCCTTTTGGCAACGAGGTGCTGACATGTGCAATCGGTTTTAAATGTTTTCAGGATGCTCAGCGAGTTAACGGGATTTTTTTAGAGGCCGTTTTTCCTTTACCAGAAAAAATGGTCTACAGGGTTGGGACCAAAAGCTCTGTGGGTCACAGGAACGCAGCAACGACTAAGTTACTACTGGCTTAAACCTGCCTTGTGCACACTAGAAACCATCTCTGCAGAGGAATCCCTTCTCCCGAGCCTCTCCTGCCGCGCATCCGCTTTGGCTACCAGCTCCTGCAACCAGGGAGCGCTGATCTTGGGCAAAAGATTTGGCAAAAGATTTTTCCACACGCCAAGGTCTGCCCCGGGACCCGAGGCTTCTTGAGAAAGTAAGGTTAAAACCTGAACATGTTAACACATGCAGACAGAGCGCAACGTCTGGCGTCGGTGTAATTCCCTGACCTCGTTCGTAGAAGTGGCTGATCCATTTCTGAAAACACTTTCCTAGAAAGAAACCAGCCTTAGGCAGACACCTGGCCTGGAAATTTTCTGTTTGACTTCTTCAGATCTGGGGACATTTTCAGCAATAAATGGGGATGCAAGCGATGCATCTGCTCCTCCTTGCCCGTGCCTTTGATAGCGCGGACGGCCTCAGCACGAGACAGGCTCCCAGCAGTGGAAATGGCTTCCAACGCGGCTCTTCCCTGCCGAGCTGCGTTAACTCCCTGCTGCGTTCGCCAACCTGCCCAGAAGATGCGTTTAAAGGCCTTACAGGACCAAGACTGGGAAGAAAAAAACCACCAACCCCAACACACCCAAACCTTTAATATCCTTGGGAGAAATTTGCTGTCCTCCCTGCTCAGGATTTGCTGTAGTGTTAGGTAGCTCGCCTCTCCTCACTTACGTAAAATGAGGCTCCCACAAATCACATTCCCACGGGAACCTCTTTTAATTAATTATCCCCTTTTCTGTTTCATCTCTATTTTTTGTCTATTTTAATACCCTTCAAGAGGGGTGTTGCAAAGATCTTCCAGGACCACAGGCTGCATCCCAAGGAGCCACAACTGCCTGCAAACCTGTGCTGATCTAGGTGGTGACTGAAAAGCAACCACATCTTGGTACGGGGCGCGGGTGAGCAAGCGGCACATGGCAAACAGCGCAAGGGGAGCAGAGGAAGCAGTTTTGGTCCGACTGGTGTCAGATACGCTCCTTGGGGTGACGTTTGTGGGAAGCTGAACCTCCAGCACCGACAGCTGGAGCCCTCAAGGTCTCAGGCATAAACTACTTGCAGTACTCCACATAAAGCTTAACTGATCTAGCTTAAGAAAATGCGAAGCTTGCTGTGCTGCAAGCTGACCTTTTCAGGGCCTTCGGGTAATTCTGAAAAAAAAAAAAACAAAACACCACCACCTTAAAAACCTCTGAAAACTCCCTTCCTGGCCCTTCAGGACACAGACAGGGGAAGTTCTCACCCCTGCTCCCCGGAACATTTAACATTAAAAGGCTCAAACAAGGAGGGGGGGCACTTTCTCATCTCTCCTCTACCCACACGCTCACCGTTCCCATGCTCTCCCACCAGTGGTCTTCCAGCTGTTTCAGCCACAAGATTCAACCTCCACAAACAAATTCCCCTGCCCCGACACACTAGTTCTCGTGGCTGTTCCAAGGCTCTAGCAACTTCTTCCTTTCCGATTCAAGGCAATCGATAAATAAATCGCAGTCCTTGCACGGCACGGCTCTGGTGTTCCACGCTCCCATTTCCAGCAGGGTCTGACACTGCCCATCCTCAGAGAAAGAAAATTCACCGGGTGCTAACACCGACTTGGCAAACATTTGGCCTCGTTTACATACAACCTCGCATCCATTTAATTCAACTATTTAACTGCTACAAACCATTGCGTATCCGCTCACGTTCTGGCTGAAGAATGACTTTTTTTGCGAGAAGAGCACCCACACGGCCTTCTGCAGAGCTCTCACGCCCACGCCTCGAGACCCGCCGGGCAGGGCTTTGCCGTGCGGATGAGCCTTTTGGAGATCTCGAGGGCGTCCGTCGCCAAACCGCTGGGCCCAACTGCGAGGCCGGGAGGGGAAGCGGCTGAGGACGAGGAGCCGCTGGCTGTCGTACAAGCAGATACATACATATGCATATATTAAGGGTGAGAATATTTTTTTCTTTCTTTTTTTTTTTTTTTAACAAAACATCAGAGAAAAGTGTTTTATTGTTACTAAAAAAAAAAAAAAACCCGAACAATGCTCTAGTGTTTTAGGCCATGGATTCTCTAGCTCAGATTCATGGCGTGGAACACATGTTAACAGGGAAAGCGTCTCGTGGACATCTCCCCTCCAGCCATAACCAGGCACCCTCCTCCCTTCCCCTTGGTGATCAAATAACATCCTTATGCAAGTACAGCAATTGTTTACATGTAAAAGTAAGATCAGGAAAGTACTTAATGTATTTGTAGCTTTTTTTTCCTTGTTTNTGTTTTTTTTTTCTTTTTTTTTTTTTTTTTTTTTTTTTCTTTTTTTTTTTTTTTTTTTTTTTTGTTAAAAAAAAAAGAACTGATTTAGCAGCTGGAAAGAAAAAGACAGCATCATGTGAGCAGCTAGTGCTGCACAGACCACCAGCAAATGCTCCACAGGTTACTCGTGGTCCACGGACCACAGTTCACAAACTACATTTCAGGGCTTCACAAACTTTGCAGACTGTATCATGGTAGATGCTTCTTCACAGTGAGAGCCAGCAGGTCGTCTTTGGTTGTTGAAGAGAGACACACAAGAGACTTAACGTACTCGGCAGCAGCTCAGTTTGGAGGGCTGCGCGGCCTCGGGGCGCGGTGGAGGTCCCTTTGGGCACACGGAAAACACGCGCTCCGACTGCACTGCTGTTAATCCGTACCCAGGCTGCGCTCGGACTCCAGACACTGTCACGGAGCGGGCAGAGCCGGGAAGAGCGCCGCATCGCTTGTTCCACCTCTTGACTCGAGTAGGGCGCTTTTGTTTTCACCCGTGCGGGTCTCCGGGTTCCTTCGGCGCAGCAAGGCAACCGGCAGACACGACGGGCAGCGGCAGAAGCCGGGCGGCAACAGACGCGCGAGCCGTGGCGAAGGGCTGTCGGTTCTCTGCTCCAGCGACCTCCGGAGCTACCAGGGTCCCAAGTCCCCAGGACGCCGCCACCGATGCAAGTCACGCCAGACGCACCGCGGCTGCACGGCTGGAAAAACCGAGCTGGGATCGGGCAGCGACCGCCCCGAGGTCGTCTCCCAGCCTCGCGGCAACGTGCTGGGAACCAACCGCCCCGACACGGTACAGCAGCCCAGCCAGCTGCTCATCGGCCATTAAGTTCTCTCTGCAGAAAAGGTCTCNTAACTTTTGATAGATCAAAGCACTTGCCTTTTTTTTTCTTTACAGCCTTGTTGCAGTGACTTTTTTTTTTTTTTTTTAAACAATTGCTCTCACCCCTCTTTTTTTGGTAGACACACATACATACACACGCTATATGTACACAATCTGGAACCGAGGATCTACACAATGAAAAGGAAGCCAGCACCGCTCAGAGATGGTGCACACATTCAGCAGCTGTCAAAGGAGAAGTCGCTTTACTTTCTTTTAAACTTGCAATGTTTGTCTTTATTTTGTTCTTTATATTTTGAAAGTGAAAAGAAATAGTATTGAGTCAATTTCTTTTTTTCTTTTTTTAAATATTTGTTCTATGTATTTACAAGCCTTAAAGTTGCTCTAAAGGTTCTGAAAGTATCACTAGTACTTTTTCCCCAGGGTAGCACTGTTTTGAATGAGTTACTTTCGGAGCACTCTGGTCCGCAGCGGTTTTCTCAAATGCATTTCCTTCCGTTCCAAGGTTATGTACGTTTTGATTACTATTTTCTTTTTAAATTTCTGAAGCAAGCTGAGAGGCAGGCAGAAAAATCTGATGACAATTAAAAAAAAAAACTGATCTCTTCCTCATCTAGCTTACCCCAACCCCCTTGAAAGTTTTGTCTATTTATCATGCTTTGAAACAAAACTGAGGTGCATATGAAGGGGAGGGAAATTTATTTCTCTGCTTTTGTTCTATTATACAATTTGTTTACAGAAACTGCAAATTTAAAAATTACACTGGCATTTGCAGTCCTTAAAATAATAAATTAAAAGTTTTCCACTTTTTTTTTTTGCTAAACAGATTTGTTTCGCTTTGTGTTTTTGTAAGTATGAGTCCTTGTTTAAAAAGAAAAAAAAGATTAAAACAGAAAATATTTTCTATAAATAATACATGTGTTTTGGTTTAGTGCTCCCGCCCTCAGGTTTGAAGTTTACTTTTTTTTTTCAAGTACCTTTTTTCCTCCATGATCACCTTTGTGTTTATCTATTTTGACCTCTCCCACTCGTGCGCGTGTGGGGGAAGGGGGGGTCTGCGCGAGAATTGGCCTTGCTGCACTGTGATTGGCGAAGACGTGAAACTTTTTAAAAAAATACTTAAATTGTTTCTTTTTTTTTTTTTTTTTTCTCTCTCTCTCTCTCCTCTCCCTCTGTATTTTAAGTTTTAATTATCCTCCGACTCCTCTTCGGCCTCTCGCAGCCACGTGAAGAACGCTGTGACAGATTTTAGCGCTACTCCTTTCCCGTTCTGCTCCGCTGGGTCCTTGCTGCTCTCCCACTTGTAGAAGGCATCCTCTGATATTACCTCCTCATCATACAGGCAATCAAAAAACATCCGCAACAAATCTGCAAATAATGGAATAACGGGAGAGAACAGCTGTTAGTACTGCGCCGTTTAAGTCAGCGGACAAAGACGCCGTTTCGGCTAAGGGGATTAACGTGACCTTTAACGCAAGAGATGCGGATACAAGCAAAAGGAAGGTCTGTTACTGAGTTATTGCTTCCTGGCTGGTTACACGCAGCTGAGAGGGAAAACAGGTCCCTCTGATGCTGTGGGATAACACATGCTCCGCAGAAAAGGGAAAGCTGGGAAAGCAGCCATGGGAATGTATTATCTAGGGATTGGCCAGCAAACAGAATCCACTGCAGCCCGTCCTCCTCTCGCTGCACCGTGCGACCTGGCAGCCTGGCTCCTCTCCAACACCCGAGTTTTTGCGGCTCCGCAGGAGGGATAACGAACGGAAGGACGAGCAAGCTGGGTGGTTTTAGGCACTCTCTAATTTTGTGCTGCAGGCTCCCTGGGAATCCCCATTTCTTTGGCAACTCCCTCACCTCTTTTCCAACAATATTCTTCTGCAGCGTCTTTGGGACAAGACTCATCAGTTGTCCAACTCATTTTATTCCCTCCAAGCCCACAGACATCTGTGGTGCAGCAACACAATTACAACACCCGGTGCTCACATGTCCAGGTATTGTAAACCCAACAGATTATTTTTTATTGCTCTTTCCCACCCCCTCGTTCTATCAACAGAGGTTTGTCCTTCCTTCTGCATGGCTGCATACAGGAGCAGCCAAGAGAAGAGCCGGCTTCTGGCCAAGCATTTGGGACCTGCACTGCTCTAAAAGCTGGAATCTGGACAAGCAGAAACCGCTGTACGCTGTTTTCTCTCATCTGCTACGTACAAAGGTAAGGAAAAGCACACCCTCTTCCAGTCTCTACCACTAGACTTGCAGAAACAACCTTTCCTTGTACTGTCAGGGTTCAAATCGCCAGCACAGAGGCAACACTTACTAGGAGGCTGATCAAGTTTTACTATTGATGCTTGTAGTGCATAAAGTGCTTGTAGTTCCTTCTCTGTGTCTGAGTCTAGGTACTTGAGTAAGATCGGCACTCTCTGTTTGATAACAGCAGTGTCCACGCTGAAGCTAGAAGAGTCCGCTGCGGGGAAGAGAAGAAAACAGGGTCAGCTTTGGTACACGGCAGCAGGGGCCGATCTTTTATCACCTTTATTTGTTCAAAGAGAAATCACAGATGCAGGTTAGCACGGAGAGAAAAAAGGACAAAAAACAGCAGCAAGTATTTCTCATCAATAGCTTTTTCTGAAAGTCTTGGTTCTTCCAGTTCCTCAAACTCAACCGGTATCTGCAGCGATCCTGGCCCTAACCAGCCTGCTGACACACGCAGAAGAATTACAGCCGTACTTTGCCGTGCAAATCGTTGCGTTTCCACAGCCAACTGGATGTCCAAAGTGCATACAACGGCTGAGGCTAAAATTTCAGTTACATAGCAGGTTTTCAGAAAATTATATCTTCTTTTTATTCTAAAAATACTAAGGCAGAAACAGAATCATAAGCTGCACATGACATAGGAAAACAGGAATATATAAAAAATATGCCTTAGAAGTCCATCAACAACATGGATAAATTATTCAGCAGCTTTTCAGTAGATCATGCAACTCAATTAAGTGACATTTTGAAAACAAAAGGGGGAAAACACCCCTCAATTGGATGCAAGGTCAAAACCTAAATCAGAAGATGATGTTCCTGATACACCTCAGGGAACCCTTAAACATCTGTAATCAGATCCCGTGCCATTTCGCCATTGACACTAGGTGGCACCCGAAAGGTTCTGTTCTCAGGGAGAAGAAAGGAGCTGGGCTGTCCTTCTCCTCGCAAGATGAAGTTCAGACCCTGCCCTCCACCAAGCCTGACTCTTACAGCTAAGAGCAGAACCGGCTGCTTTACAAGCGCCATTTTTTGCCTTGCCAGATGCCAACAGTAAAGTTAAAGGAAACAAAGTGAACTGACCAGATGTTTCTGGCTGCAGCACTTTATTCAAGCCCCCCTGAGGGCCCGAGGCTCACACATCTGACTCGGGGACCCACCCTTTCCTCCATTTCCAGCCAAATGCTGTATGTTCAAGTAATCCATATAAACCACCTTCCCAAAATCGCAACTTTGGACATGAAACCACTAACAAGACAGAGATGCAGGCTGGCTTCCCTTCTGCAACCCACGCTTCCAACTCGCACGTGGCAATCTGCGACGGCAGAGCGCCCACGCATGTACTTGCTGACACAGGAGTGGAAATCCTAATTATCTTAATAAAGTCTAGCGCATTTCCACCTGCACTATAAAAACGAACGAACAATCTGGCACCACTCAGAGTCATCTGAAACATCTGCTCGCGCAAGGTCACCGGGACACCCCAGGGCTGCGAGGGCACCGCAACCGGCAAAGCGCCTGGCTGTCGCAGAAGGGACGGGCATCCCGCTCTCGGGCACTACAATTCATACGGCGCGAAAGTCTGAGCGTGTGACAAAAAACAGCCTCGGGGAGGGAAGAGGGATACAAACCTGAAAAATCGAGAATAATTCTTTGCACGTTTGGTTTGTACGGTGTTTACATTGCAAGTGACTCACCTATAATAGCTGCTTTACAAACCGCTGTCATTAAAGCTCTAAGGAATGTAGGTGAACTCATCTGGCTTTCGTCTAGATTAGCCTGAAATCAAGAGTAAATGGACCAGTTAAAAACAGGCCGCTGCATGACAGCTTCCAAGCTCCACTGCTGAATTTGGCAGCAAGTTCAAGTTCAGCAAAAGCTGCTGCAGCAGAAATCCAGTTCACCCCTCTGCAAAAACTTGAAACTAGCTCAGGTACGTCAGCGTGCAAGAACAGTTCTCAAGCGATCAATACACCACCGACCTACTCCCACAACTCGCCATTTGTCTCGAGAAACAAACCAAGCCAACAGCGCTGGGCTTTTACAATGCCCTCACACATTTTCTGAGAGTTTTAGGCTTTTTCAACAAATTTTACAGCATGCTCCTTGAACGGAGATTTGCTTGCTTTGTAGAAGAAATTCAGAGAATGGCTACGTAACTTGTCCAAGACTACAAAGAGCCTGTGGGTGTCCCCAGATTTTCAGCGCTGCTTTCATTCCCCTCTTGACCTCTCTAACGGCAGCAGAAAAATGACATTTCTAACACATTGCTCCAGCAATAAACTGAAATAACAAATAACTGAAATGAAGCTGACCAAGATTTAGCTGTAAGCACAGAGCTAGGTGAATCAGGTTGGGTATAATTTCAGACACCACATTAAATATCTGGCTTACAGGATGCAGCCAGAAACAGAGGGCAAAAGATCAGTGGGCTGACAGGGCTCCCCCTGCCCCTCTTTCTTTCTTTTTCTTTATTCTTCTCTTACAGCGCCTGGTCCAACGCACCGGGAAAGGTACAGGCGCCCTCAGTGACTGCCCAGGATGTTTTTGCAGCGCGGCAGGGCACGCAGCTGGGCAGGGGGGAATTTGCGTAGCTCATGTTGCAAAGAGCAATGAGGTGCTTTTATCCCGGATTTTGGGAAGAAAGAATGTAGCAGTGTACTGGGTCTAAAGTGTAATAAGTAGCCAGAAGCAGCGTTTTCAGAGTCAAGAAGTCTACAGTGTTTAAAAGGCAGTTACACAGTTGTGTGTTAATATGGCTAAAATTCTTTCTTCCTAAAGCTTACTTCGAAGTAACTGTCCGATTAACATTTTAGATTTAAATTCTTTGGAAGCGTTGATTCAACAGACCTAATCATCGTGGCGTCCTACGCCTAGGGAGGAGCCTGCAGAGATGCTCCTTTAGATGAGAAAGTATTTACAAAAGCCGTTAACGAACTGTGTGCAGGGAGGGTGAAAATAGTCTTTGTACCTCTACCCAGTCAAAGATTTGTTCGTCATTCGCCTTGTCCTCAACAATGAGTTTTTCTAGCTGCTTGTTCAGCTCTTCCGCAGAGAGTTCTTTCTCTGAAAGTGCTTCTGAGGAACTGGAACAGTCGGACTCCGTGAAGTCTAACTTCTGCAACATCAGAAGCGACAACAAGAATTAGTTAAACACACTTTCCTATGCTGAATTCTAGCGAACTGAGGCAGCAAGCTACGCCTCATTCTGCTTTCTGGCATCTTTCAACTGCTAAGTTATCGTTACAACGATTTGCATACTTTTTCTGTTCCACCAAGTATAAAGCATTTTACAAACACGTGGGAACTACATCAGTCAGCAAAGACAACCGGGCATCTCGGAGCAACTCCAGCCCCACACAATACGAGCGTGCACAAAATAAAGTGCACGCTGCTCAACTAAAATGACGGGGAGCTGGAATGCAATTACCAGAGCTGGCATTCGCTCAAAGAAATTGCAGCTAATGCCCCAATTCATTGCAAAATGTGACGGAGGATCTACAGTCCCCTCACCAAGCCCCAGGCCTTGGTAATCCATTTCGCTTCCTAAGTGCTAAAACAGGGCAGTGGAGCGCTTGGAGCTCCGAAGGGCGACCTCCAGCTTCTCCCTTGGGAGCACCACCAGCAAGAGCTGCAAGGCACCCTCCATCGGTCCTGGCTCCTCTCGGTGGTGAAACCCTCCGGGATCATAACGCAAGGTGGGACGAGTGAATAATCGCCACCATTTATTCTGGCCCTTCTGCAGATCATCTGTCCTTGCTGCAGAACTCATTCTTGAGTTCATTCCCCGCAGCTGGAGAAAGAGATCACCTAGAGGAAGCCAACTGAGGGGGGAGACGTGTGCCTGGGACTGGACGGGACAAGCCCGTCCTCCCAGTGTTTCAGAAAGCAGGCGCTGAAATAATCTAACCCCAAGTCGGTGAGGGAGACGCTTCACCCCACATCCCGCACCAACTATAGGTAAGGAAGGGATGGAAGAGGATGAACAAATGGGACGTGGGGCCAAAATCGTTACGCAAATGCTTGCTCTCAACTCACCTGTTCCATGAGAAAGGTATGTACATCCTCCCCTTCGAGTAAGTAGTCCTTCCAACTGAGGCCAGTCTCCCTCCATAAGGCTCCCACTTTCTTATGGCTCTAAAACACAAACAGTTTGTTCATTTTAAAGACCTGAGAGGCAACCAGGGGAGCTTACACAAGCCGGAGTGGTGCAGCTGTGTCAGGAGAAATAAAGAACCGTTCAGCCACCAAACAAGATGAAGTGAAAACGTCCGGTAATCCCGTGCAAGAAAAACCATATACGCAATCCTGCCACAGGTACACACATCTTGTCAAGTGGTCAAATGCCACGGTGATGGGTAATAAACAAGGCAAAACGTGACACGGGGGGTTTGCAACAACTTCAGCCAGAGATTACCTGCGCAAAGTGACACATCTGAACAAGGCAGCGTCCCACGGCCGTGACACGGAGCTGGCAGTTAGATGAGATGCTTCCCCTGACTCTGTCATTAACTTACTCTGACTCATTCTCCCCCTGCCTTGCCGCTAAGGCACTGGCAAATTAGCTACTCTCAGAAAATCATCCTTTACGTGGCTGTCTTCTGTGCAGAGACCAAGCCTCAAATTCGGGTACGCAATACCAAGTTCACGCTTCAATTCCTAGAATTTACTGCAAACCTTGAGAAAAGCTCCTTTGCGGCATACACAGTTCAACCTTCCGCATCCTCTAATGTCACGCTGACCTTTTGGTATCCTGCCTAAGACGGCATATACACAATTCTGACAAGAACTAAAACACTAGTAACAACCAGCTCTCTTCACCCAAATGCTCTGCAAAAACCTTTACCTGACAGCACCTGCACAAGGGAGATGACGGCGTAGCCTAAGTTAAGCACTGATAAAAGCAGCCTGATTTTTAGCTTACAAAGCAGATCACAATTTTAAGTTTACAATGCAGATCATTAAGAGCGAATCGTGCAACTAGTTCCTGCTACGATTCATCAGGATCTGAATTAGATGACTGACACTAGATTGAAATACCCGAGTCCAAGTATTGGCCTGGACAAGATCAAATTAGAAAGCTGTGGCAGAAACAGAAACCTGAGCCTGTGCTTCAACCCCCAGAGCATGGCAGCTTTTCTATCAAAGAACAGAGAAAAAGGAATGGAAGTCGACTGTCCAAACAAGCATAGGGCTAAAATAAAGAAATAAAAAGTCACTCTTTGCACTGCTAGACTGAAATGCTCCTGGAACATTGAACCTTATTTGAATGCATGCTTAAATAAAAAATAAAAAAAATAAGGGGGGGGGAAAAAAAAGCAAGTGAGGGTTTTTACAGGGTTTGAGACACTATCCGAAGTGCAGTATTTAGCTGGACTGGGGTGGGGAGGAGGAAAAAAAAAAAAAA